>CM076575.1:204954756-205140054 GCA_034641835.2 Pinus albicaulis | reverse complement strand
TGGATAGTTTAATCATCTTGGGTTCTGCCAGGCTGCCTATGTTATGTTCTTCTACATCTGTTTCCACGGGCTCGATTCCTGGTTCTTTGGCTACATCATTTAAATCAAAGAGGTGTTTTAAAGGTGTGAGACCCCTTGGAATTGTATCATTATTGCATTGTAAAACTTCCAAGTCTTTCTGGTCTGCGTTGTCAATCAATTCTGCTTCAAAAGGATTCTCACATTGATTTATATCAGCAGAATATGTCATTTCTATCTCTGGGATTTGTTCATTGTCAAAACAGTCTTCTTCATGGCTGGCTTCTGATGTTGGTATGTAAAAATAATTTTCTGATTTTAGGAAATCATCTATGTGTTTGTCAGAGTCAAACACTTGCCAGTGATCCTCATTATCTGGCATTGCAGGTCTATGTTTTTCTTTTACACTAAGCTGTTCATTTATTTGAGGTATTTGGTAGTTGTTGGCATTGAAGGCAAGTTCGTTTGCTAGATGATTTTGTGCTCTTGGAATGAAAATGAGTTCATATTTTTCAAAGGTCTTTAATAATTCAAGGGCAACATTTCGATATTCTCTAAGTATTGGGTTTTTAGTTGAATATTTTCCTTTGATTTGTCTTATGATGAGTTCAAAATCTCCTAGGATTGATATCCTTTGGGCTTCTAATTTTTTAAGCAATTGTAAGCCAAGGAGAAGGGCTTCATATTCAGCAATATTGTTTGTGCATGGGAAATCCAGTTTATATGAAAAACTCTGATTTGTATTTTGAATCCATACACCTACACCTGCACTTGTTTTATTACAAGATCCATCAAAGTTTATTGTCCAAATTATATCTGCCTCATTCTCAATTCCTTGTTGTTGATTTTCAATGTTTTGAATTTGATTTGATTGTTCTGGTAAACTGATTTGCTCTTGGTTTTCCTTTTCTTGTTGAGTGATTTCATCTTCATTGTATAAGATAAAGGAATCTAAACTTGTTTGAATGGAATAGATTGGAGGGTTGTTTGGTTTATCTATGTTTCTCACCATGTACTTCATGTGGGATTCCCTATATAATTTTTTGTTTTGGTTAAAAACTGGGATGGTGGCATAAGACATGTCCATTTGAAGGCTTCCCTGAAGTTTGGCTCCCCATGATCTTGATAAAAGCATGCCATACTTTGGGGGAATTTCAGCTACAACTATGTCCATCACTAGACTCTTAGCAGTGATTTGAGATAAGTTAACACATAAATCTTTGATTAAACCCAAGCATTTGACTCTGCTTGAATCAAAGGAATACAAATCATTATATGGTTTAGTAATTTCTAAGCCTAAGATTTCCATTACTACTTTGGGCATAAGATTATGTGAAGCTCCAGAGTCTAACATGGCATTGTGTAAGATTTTCTCATGTATATTCAAACTAACATAGAAGGGAGGGACAACCCCTTCTTGGTATTTTCCTTCAACTTCTGGACCAAACAACAACTCAGGCTTGTCATCTGTCAAGTTTAAGGTATCAGTATCACTTCCTAAGTTCAAAGCTTTCAAAACTTGGTTTTTGTACACTTCTTGGGTTACTAGTTTAGCTAGAGGTATAGTAATTTTTATCTTTTTAATCTCTCCCTCAAGGCTGAAAGGATTATTTATTTGGTCATATTTACATCTGTTTTTTCAATAGAATTCCTTTCAGCAATTTTGACTTGCTGAACTTTGCTTGGACTGCTAATTGGGACAGTTTGTTAGGTCCACTAGCTGAAGTGCTAGGGATACTTTACTCAACATTTTTCTGGCCACTTTTCTCTTTGTTTAAGTCTGGTTTCTTAGCCAAAATGTTGGGTTTGTCTGCTATTTTCTTAGGCTGATTTTCTGCATTTTTCTTAATAGTAGTGCTGGTGTTTTTGTCTTTTGAATTGTCTATGTTCCCTTTGCTTTCAAGATCATATTGTTTGTGCACCTCCATGATTTCATTTTCAAACCCCAATCTATAATCATCAGAATCTGTTAGCCAACTATAAAATTTGTTATATCAAATGCTGGCTAAAACATTTTTGGAGTCTTCAAGAAACAAGTTTTATTGATAAAAGATGTTATCTCTTGAAGTCTCTTGAAGGCCTCATTCCTCTGTCCAAATCTTCACTGTTGTTTCCATTTCACACTCTAAAATTCTGCTGATTTCATGAGAAAAGACTGCTGCAAAAAACCCCTTTTTCCCCCTCCACTAAAAAACTAATCTTCATTTTGCTCCCCTTTTTCTCCATAAAACTCCTCTATTTTTTCCCCTTCTTCCATTCATGAAAATCATTTTTACATAGTTTAAAAATCATTTTTACATAGTTTAAAAATCATTTTTAAACTATACCAAAACCCCCAAATCCCTTGAAAAACTTGGGAAAATTCATAAAAACACCTTTTTTGTATTGTAGACTTAAGCCCCCTTGGGCTAAGTCCTAAACCACTTCCGCTCCATACGCCTTGATGTTGGAACCAGGCACTAAGTCCTTGTGGCGCTGATCGCATCGGAAAAGTTTAATGGTTAGATTGAAAAGCCTAAGCTTGAAGCTCCGATTGCGATTGGCCCTTTATTGTATATGCCCCTGGACTATTATCATTCCATATAGACCAAGGCCCCGCAGACGGGCGCCTATCCATTTCATATATATATAACCCGCCCCCAAAGCATAAAACCTTTGTATTTATTAAACTTTGGGTTTTTTATAACGTTTAAAAGGTTTTCCACCGGTATCATACTTGAGATATTTTCCACCGTTGATCTTAAACCGATCAAACGACCAATGCTTATCACATCAGAGTTTTCCTTTGGGTGCAGTTTTAATGTTCCCCCCCACCTCCAATTGTGATGGCCCAATTGCACAATCGCATCGGCTATTCCCCGATCGCGCGATCGCATCGACCTTTTCTTGACCGCACCATCGCGTCAACCCACCTCCGATCGCCGATTCCCGATTCATTTCCCACCATTGATCTGGCCCTCAGATCAACGGTCTGCATCTAATCACATCGGAGATTTTCGTTACACCCTCCCTCTTTCCTCCTCCGATCATGAGTCCTCCGATTGGATCTGGACTGTCCACGTGTCTAGATCGGACGGTCCCAGATCATTCCCACATCATTTCATCGCCCTCCGCCTTCCACCAAGAGGATTTTAACGCATAATCCCCACCGTTGATCTCTGCGCGATCAACGGTTCTGACTTAGTTCTCCCTCTGCTCTTCTTTTTACCTCCGCAAACAGATCTACACCGTTGGTTGATGCCATCCAACGACCATGCTCCTTCCCCAACCTTCTAAGCAGTTTTACCCAATAATCGAAAGATTTTTTAATTAGTTTTGTATTTTGCAGGTGTTTAATGGTTTATCCATTATAATTAAAGAAAGGCCGAAGGCCGGGAAAGGCGTTTCCCGTGCCTTTGATTCATCAAAGGAAACCATTTGCAGGGTTCAAATTCCACGTTTCATCAATGCTTCATGGGAATTGATGCCTTGTGAGCCCTACGCAACACTGCACATCAATGAGACACAGTGAGTGAAATCATAATAAAAGAGTATCAGTGTCGAAGACAGAACAGAGTAGAACATAAGATTGAAGACTATTTGGGGATTATGGCTAAGATTGATTATCAAAAGCCTAATCCTCCAAATTAAAACACAATTAAAGAACATCATAAGTGTTTTATCAGACAGAAAGGCCTCCACCGTCACATCTGAGGCAAATTGATTCCTCCCAGCTACCACAAATCCACCTGTGCCTCAAATCATTCAAACAGAGGCTGAAGTGATTGATCAAATCAGATATTTGCCTCAGCGCAACTAGAGAGTTAATTCTACCAAAGAACTTAATGCAAAAATATCAGCAGAGTTATTACATCCTGAAACAGAGCCTAAAATTCAATAAAAGCTCCCATCGAGCTTTAATCTTAATTGTAAAACATTTAATACAGAGGACACATATGTAAGCTTCTTCATCGAGCCCCTCAAAGGCCGAGAAGTCATTAGTCTGTATTAATTTCCCTGGGAGATCTTTTATGCTCTCCCACCTCCTCATCTTGCTATAAATACTGTTGTAGAAGATGAGAAAATGTTGGTTGCTGAACTTTGAAATATACTTGAGTTTGAAACTCCTACTTGTAAATAGTGTTCACTGGCTCTTGAAGCTCTGTTTGTGATTAGATAAGTTAGGCTGAGAAAAGTGAAGATGATTGCTGAACTGAAACATTGGACCTGAAGAATGTAACTGGTTTGACATCAATAACAAGTTGTTTCTTGGGATCCTGGTCTATATCACTGGTGAAGTGCCCCTTTCTTTGTTATTGTTCTTTCCTTCTATTTATGCCATATTGTTCACTATTCTCTGATAAAGAACAACAATTATAGAGTTAGGATTTACTGTTTACCAGTACCCTTCTCTGACTGATAAGCTTTATCTTAATGTTTTCCTCCAATTTGTTTATTTAAGAATGATTCAATACAGTTTAAGCAGTTAGGAATGCTGGCATTCCCTCGTCCTACTGTTTTCTTTAAACATTGTTCTTGAATGTGATTTCCATTGTTTTCTTATTAAAGTTGGACTAGAAAAGTGATGGTGAGCCCTTTTTTCTAGCTTCTTGCTCCAAAGGTAGATTCTGAAAGTTTCCCTAAGTGTTTGCTGAAAGCAGACTAGGTTTAAAAGTACCTTATCTGATCTTAAGTTGCACTTTGTTTTTCTTATGTTTTTTCATACTTTCTGAAGGTAATTATGCGGATTACTGGATTTTTTGTTAATTAAGCTTCTTTAATACAAACTTGCCCAAGAAGTCTATGGTTAGCCCTGACCTTGGTTGGTTTTAAACAATTACTTAAGAGGCTTTTCTTGTTTGGACTAACTATAAATCCTTGTTGAAATTATTATCAGTTTCCACCCCTCCAAAAATTTATTGTTTCCATTCCATCATTTTAATCTCAATAATCTTGTGATATAGATGACTTTCCCCTTGGATCACTCTTGATGTTGTTGCTCAATTAAAGCCCTGTTATGACTCCATAGTCCAATGGACTAAAAACCAACGTTATATCTATCTTTTTAGCCAAAGCTTGTTCTGATTGCTTCCAACTTCACACCTTTGAAACTCTTTCCATTTAGGACTTTCCACCTCAAATAATAATCATGCTCAACCATCCAAAAACAAAACAAACCCTCGGCCTCCATAACTAGCCTAATATCATTACCCAAAACCTTAAAGATAAATCCATATTTATACTTATTGGAGAGATCCCTCTCCGGATTCAGGAGGGCTAGATCCTAGAATCCCAACGTGGTTGAAATAATGCTGTTTCTGTGATTGGACTTTGCCAATCTTGCTAATTGCAGATTCCTAACATTTCTGGCGACTCCGCTGGGGATCGAACCCAGAATCTCTGGTTCCCCTTAAAATTTCATACAAACATCGTGAGTTAAAAGCAACCTTTTCAAGCACTACCAAGCAGTGGTAATCATGATGAAACTTGTTTGAATTAGTGAAAAACTAGGCAAACCTTAGGGTTCTCATAAGAGTCTATCTAACCTTGAAAAATTAGCCGGCTTAGCCATAAGAGTACACTGTCTTTGTCTCATAACCGTAGCCAAGTTTTGAAGCAGATTTAGCATACTCTTAAACAACCAATAGGAATAAAAAAATAACTCAGAAAACCCAAAAATATTTCATATTGGTATTCAATAAACATTGGTGGTGGACCATTAAACCTTTTACCTACTTAGGAGTTAAAAAACTTCCACCTGGCGACTCCACACTCCGAAACTCCCAAAAGACCAAATGACTCCACTGGTAGAAGACCCTGAACTGATTGACTAGACACAATGACCTCTTTCTTGATTTACAAACATGATTCCAAGAATACAATGAAGATATGCCCCAATGAGTAGAGATCATATCCCTGGGTTTCCACATAAGATGCCCCAAGTGAATTGGGATGACAACCTGCCTGTTTTTCAAGGTGAAAAGTTTGATGACCCTTTATTACATCTCATCAAATTTCACATGCATGTATGGAGGTTGAAAGTTGAATGGCATGAAGACTGCCTCATGAAAATGTTCATGTTAACATTAGAAGGAAAAGCTAGGGATTGGTATGAATGCTTGAGATCTAGTAGTTTGTTTTCTTTAAAGGACCTTGAATATATGTTTTATGAGAACTATAAAGAAAACACTACATCATTATTGTGGGGTGAAATATATTATGATCCATCACAAAACATCACTCAAAACATTATAGATAATGATAAAGGTCTAGAACAAATACATCCTGAAGATCTTTTGACATTCATGAGTTTAATATCTTATTAAAAAATTATAAGATTATAGATGAATCAATTGAGGAAGAAATCAATCCAAGAATGGAAGAAATTCCTCAAGATATTCCTGCAAACATGAACAATGATTCATCATCCCTTATAACTGAGGCTCAAGAAGACATCCAGCCTCAAAATCAGTCTTCACAAGAGACAGAGAACTACTGTACTTCTGTTCAAAGGGACATAGAAATATCCTCCCCGTCGACAGAAGAAAAGATAGATCAGACTATTAATAAATAGTCAGTCTCTGATATTTATTGCAAAACAAATACTCTTGCCCATTCACATAATGAACTTTGTTGTAAAGATTTGGAAAGTTCTTCTGTAAATCAAAATAAAGAAAGACCTGCTGATAATCCAGTATGTTTGATTGATAGTATTACTTATTTTTTGATTCTCCTAACTTTGATCTATCTAGTGATGATGCTCCCCATATAGAATTTAATCTTGTAGGACCATCATTAGTAGATTTAAGGGAGGGAAATCATTTCCTTCAAATAAGTAATGAGCCAGTTCAAACTATTTATGATACTGATGAAGAAATTTATGAAATTTTGGAAGTAATTAACGATTCATTGGATATTTTCTCTACTCCATCTCAGATAATCAGTAATAAATTCCATGTTATTGGGAATCAACAGTCTTTTAGCTCAAAGGTTGAGGAGGAAAGCAATGAAGAAATTTTTGAGCAGGTTGAAAACAAAGAGCCTTCTCTTGAAAAAGAGGAAGCAAATGAACATACCCCTGCTTAAGAAAATATTAACCTCTTCACAGAGCTCAGTCCATTAAAACAGAACACACCAAGACTGCAAGAGGACAACACTACAGTGTATGATGAATTTTCCAATTCATATGACAATGAAGATGAGGAAGATTTTCTTCCTCAAAAGAATCTTTTCCTTGACCCAGTGGAAGAGGAAGTAATCCTCGTTGAAACCTACTTGTTAAATATTCCTAGCCAGGCATTATTTCAAGATCCCTATGTTGATTTCTTGAAGACATATGAAGAAGGGATAAAGGTTGCAGACAGCGGCATATCACCAAGTGCAACAAAGTTTTTCAGAGCTGCTGCCAAGAAACATAGAACATGGGAATGCCCTTGTCTGTCCTGCATGCTCAAAGAGATGAGCAAAGACCAGTCATGGAATCATCTGATTGACTGAATGTATTGGAAAAGAGAATTTTTACGTTAAAATGTAAATATTCCAAGCTAGAATAGGTTAGATAGGAATGTCAATAAAGCTCAGCCTTTGAGCATTTAGTTAGTTGTTGATTTCTGTTTTGAAGAAAAATAAAAAATAAAAATAAAAATACCAAAAACAATAGAAAAGAGAAAAGAGGGTAGATTGTTAAACAAGAAAGGTACAACCCCATACCAAAAAGAGAAATAAAATCTGAAAGTGTGCAAGCTTAAATGCCACTCCTGAAAAAGCACACTTCTAATTGGTTGTACAACCTAATCTTGACTAATTAGCTTTAAATTTTCTGCTGATAGGATAGTGAATTCGATTTGCCAAACTGTTTAATCTTGGTTTATCAGTAGGTAGATTAGGCTAGAAATTAAAGGTTCAAACATGCTCAAAATATGAACCTAAGTTTCCAAAGAGAATGACTCAAGCCTGTTTCAAATTATGAGTCAAAACAAAGATAAAAACTGGTTCTAATCAGCTCAAAATATGAACCAGTCAACTAAGGAAAAACAACTCAAAACAGAAGTAAAAACAAGGCTGTAAAAAGATGAAGGAAGTGCTCTAAATTTTCAGATCTTAAGCCTTCCATTTTTAATTTAATTTTCTCCAAATTTATATCTATGTGTAGCTTGTCTTTATGCCATAGATCAGCAACAAGTTAGACTGTCCAATCATGACTTGTATGCTTTTAAATTTCTGTTTTAGAAATAGTGAATAAAAATCTGTTAGACTGTTTAATCCTAACAGATTAGTAGATTAGGTAGAGAAGCATATGAACTCAACTGTTTAAACTGAGTCCATGGAGAAATAAGGAGTAGAAATAGATTAGATTTCCTGCTTTCAAAATAATAAAATGTTGTGAAAATATTTTCCAATTCAAGTGCACTCTATTGAAGAAAAAATGTTAGATCAGTAGGATTGGGTAGGTAGAAAGCTTGTTGATGAAATATCCATTGTTTTTATGGCTGCTAATATGTTTTCAAAGCAATATCATCCCAGCAAAGGAAGGGCAGCCCAATGGATGAGGCACTAATCAGCCTCTCGGAGAATGCAAGTCTGAAGTTCTTGATGCCTTCAAGTAGGCACCATCCCCAAGTGGAGCCACTGTTAGCCAGCTGTAAAATTTGTTATATCAAATGTTGGCTAAAACATTTTTGAAGTCTTCAAGAAACAAGTTTTATTGATAAAAGACGTTATCTCTTGAAGAATCTTGAAGGCCTCGTGCCTCTGTCCAAATCTTCACTGTTGTTTCCATTTCACGCTCTGAAATTCTGCTGATTTCATGAGAAAAGACTGCTGCAAAAAACCCCTTTTTCCTCCTCTACTAAAAAACTAACCTTCATTTTGCTCCCCTTTTTCTCCATAAAAATCCTCTATTTTTCCCCCTTCTTCCATTCATGAAAATCATTTTTACATAGTTTAAAACTCATTTTTAAACTATACCGAAACCCCCAAATCCCTTGAAAAACTTGGAAAAATTCATAAAAAACACCTTTTTTTTATTGTAGACTTAAGCCCCCTTGGGCTAAGTCCTAAACCACTTCCCCTCCATACGCCTCGATGCTGGAACTAGGCGCTAATTCCTTGTGGCACTGATCGCATCGGAAAATTTTAATGGTTAGATTGAAAAGCCCAAGCCTGAAGCTCCGATTGCAATTGGCACTTTATTGTATACGCCTCGGGCCTATTATCATTCCATATAGACCAAGGCCTCGCAGATGAGCGCCTATCCATTTCATATATATATATATAACCCTCCCCCAAATCATAAAAGATTTGTATTTATTAAACTTTGGGTTTTTTATAATGTTTAAAAGGTTTTTCGCCAGTATCATACTTGAGATATTTTCCACCGTTGATCTTAAACCGATCAAATGGCCAATGCTTATCGCATTAGAGTTTTCCTTTGGGTGAATTTTTAATGTTCCCCCCCACCTCCGATTGCGATGGCCCGATCGCACAATCACATCAGCTATTCCCTGATCGCATGATCGCATCGGCCTTTTCCCGATCGCACCATCGCGTCAACCCACCTCCGATCGTCGATTCTCGATTCATTCCCCACTCTTGATCTGGCCCTCAGATCAATGGTCTACATCTAATGGCGTCAGAGATTTTCGTTACACCCTCCCTCTTCCCTCCTTCGATCATGAGTCTTCTGATTGGATCTAGACCGTCCACGTGTCTAGATCGGATGGTCCCAGATCATTCCCACATGATTTCATCGCCCTCCGCCTTCCACCAAGAGGATTTTAACGTCTAATCCCCACCATTAATCTCTGCGCGATCAACGATTCTGACTTATTTCTCCCTCTGCTCTTCTTTTTACCTCCGCAAATAGATCTACACCGTTGGTTGATGCCATCCAACAACCACGCTCCTTCCCCACCCTTCTAAGCAGTTTTACTCAATAATCGTAGGATTTTTTAATTAGTTTCATATTTTGCAGGTGTTTAATGGTTTATCCATTATAATTAAAGAAAGGCTGAAGGCCAGGAAAGACGTTTCCCGTGCCTTTGATTCATCAAAGGAAACCATTCGCAGGGTTCGAATTCCACGTTTCATCAATGCTTCATGGGAATTGATGCCTTGTGAGCCCTGCGCAACACTGCACATCAACGAGACACAGTGAGTGAAATCACAATAAAAGAGTATCAGTGTCGAAGAAAGAATAGAGCAGAACAAAAGATTGAAGACTATTTGGGGATTACGGTTAAGATTGATTATCAAAAGCATAATCCTCCAAATTAAAACACAATTAAAGAACATCATAAGTGTTTTATCAGACAGAAAGGCCTCCACCGCCACATCTGAGGCAAATTGATTCCTCCCAGCTACCACAAAGGCACCTTGCCTCAAAGCATTCAAACAGAGGCCGAAGTGATTGATCAAATCAGATATTTGCCTCAGCGCAGCCAGAGAGTTAATTCTACCAAAGAAATTAATGCAAAAATATCACCAGAGTTATTACATCTTGAAACAGAGCCTAAAAGTCAATAAAAGCTCCCACCGAGCTGTAATCTTAATTTTAAAACATTTAATACAAAGGACACATATGTAAGCTTCTTCATCGAGCCCCTCAAAGGCCGAGAAGTCATTAGTCTGTATTAATTGCCTTGGGAGATCTTTTATCCTCTCCCACCTCCTCATCCTTCTATAAATACTGTTGTAGAAGATGAGAAAATGTTGGTTGCTGAACTTTGAAATACACTTGAGCTTGAAACTCCTACTTGTAAATAGTGTTCACTGGCTCTTGAAGCTTTGTTTGTAATTAGATAAGTTAGGCTGAGAAAAGTGAAGATGATTACTAAACTGAAACATTGGACCTGAAGACTATAACTGATTTGACATCAATAACAAGCTGTTTCTTGGGATCTTGGTCTATATCACTGGTGAAGTGCCCCTTTCTTTGTTATTGTTCTTTCCTTCTATGTATGCCATATTGTTCACTATTCTCTGATAAAAAACAACAATTATAAAGTTAGGATTTACTGTTTACCAGTACCCTTCTCTGACTGATAAGCTTATCTTAATGTTTTCCTCCAATTTGTTTATGTAAGAATGATTCAATAAAGTCTAAGCAGTTAGGAATGCTGGTGTTCCCTCGTCATACTGTTTGCTTTAAACATTGTTCTTGAATGTGATTTCTATTGTTTGCTTATTAAATTTGGACTAGAAAAGTGATGGTGAGCCCTGTTTTCTAGCTTCTTGCTCCAAAGGTAGATTCTGAAAGTTTCCCTAAGTGTTTGCTGAAAGCAGACTAGGTTTAAAAGTACCTTATCTGATCTTAAGTTGCACTTTGTTTTTCTTATGTGTTTTCATACTTTCTGAAGGTAATTATGCGGATTACTGGATTGTTTGTCAATTAAGCTGCTTTAATACAAACTTGCCCAAGAAGTCTATGGTTAGCCCTGACCTTGGTTGGTTTTAAATAGTTACTTAAGAGGCTTTTCTTGTTTGGACTAACTATAAATCCTTGTTGAAATTATTATCAGTTTCCACCCCTCCAACACTTTATTGTTTCCATTCCATCATTTTAATCTCAATAATCTTGTGATATAGATGACTTGCCCCTTGGATCACTCTTGATTTTGTTTCTCAATTAAAGCCCTGTTATGACTCCATAGCCCAATGGACTAAAAACCAGCATTATATCTATCTTTTTAGCCAAAGCTTGTTCTAATTGCTTGCAACTTCACACCTTTGAAACTCTTTCCATTTAGGACTTTCTACCTCAAATAATAATCATGCTCAACCATCCAAAAAAAAAACAAACCCTCGGCCTCCATAACTAGCCTAATATCATTACCCAAAACCTTAAACATAAATCCATCTTTACACTTATTGGATATATCCCTCTCCGGATTCAGGATGGTTAGATCCTAGAATCCCAAAGTGGTTGAAATAATGTTGTTTCTGTGATTGGACTTTGCCAATCTTGCTAATTATAGATTCCTAACATAATCCTCATAGGTGTTTTCATTTTGATCCGAGGAGAAGAAACCTTGTTCTTCTTCAGTGAAGAAAACATCATCCCCACTGTTTGATCCAATCAAGTTTACATGATCTTCTCCCAACCTTTCAATCTCCCTATCTTCCTCATATTGATCTACATAGTTTTGTTGGAAGGGAGGTCTAATCTGTTGGTCATTTTATTTTTGCCTATCTTGATTGTTTTCTCTTCTATAATTCTAATTTATATTTCTATTTTGGTTGTTTTTAGGTTCTCTTGGTGGCACTCTATCATTCAAGTTGATCTTTTCAAGAATCTTCTCCATTAATTTCACTAGGTTGTCAATTTTGGTGTCAGAAGATGAGGTTGAGGGTGCAATGTCATCTTTATAAGTTACCCTCTTCTCTTATATCAACCTATTTCTTTTCTCAATTATGTTTGCTTCTACACTCACAGCTCCTTTCTGCATGTCTTCTAGAGTTAAGTAATCTCTCTCCCTTAGTCGATAGGCCATTTCAACATCAAAACCTTCAGGATATATTACTAAGGCCATGCCTTGGGGAGGTTTCATGTGAGGTGGAAGAGCATTGTAGATACTATTAAACTTGTTGGAGTAATCATGAACACTCTCCCCTTGATTTATTTTAAGACTGCTATACTCTGCTAAGATTTGGAGAGGATTCTTTCTGATTTCCCATCTATTTATGAATGTTTGATGCAAAGCAGGGAGATCATTGATGCTGTTAGGAGTTAGGCTTTTAAACCATTTTTTTACTTCTCCTCCTAAACTTTGGGCAAAGATTCTAATTTTAATAGTATCATCATCTATCTCCATGTAATCAAAAGCATCATTCATTTTGTCTACATGCTATTGAGTAGTAGTAGGTTCATTTGTAGTGAAATGAGGAATTTTAGATTGATAGTCATTTGGTAAGGGAACTAGAGGTTGTGGTAACACTAATGGGGCATACCATGTTGCCATGGCTGGAAGGAAAGGTGGATTTACAAGGGGTGGATTTAAAAGAGGGAAAGTAGGTTGAAATGGAGTGTTTTGAACAATGGTAGTATGGATTAGAGTGGAAGAAACACTTGGGCCAGCAAACTAGTTTTGAGTAGATTTATTATGAAAGAGGCTAAAGTTGTGAAGAATCTGGGAATCAGGAGGAGTAGAAGGTGAAGCTTCTCTACTAAAGCTCTGTTACCAATCTTCAGTTTCAAGATCGACTTGGTTTAAATCACCTTGAGACCTAGTTCTAAAAATGTTCTTTCTATGATGTAAGTCAAAGTGTAAATCCTCCAAGACAACAAGGTTTTCAGGGACAGATTTTGTTCTTGGGATGTTCCTATCAGCAGATGATTTTCCAGACTTAGAAGTCTGCCAAAAAATTCTTTCTGGATTGTCAAATATTGTAGGAGGATTAGGATCTGGATTAGATCTAGTGTTGATCCTATGTGAAGCCAGACTGCTTTTCAAAAATGAGAGAGGCTGAAGTTTTTAGGGACTGTTTTTGAAAAATTTTGCCTCTCACAACGTCTTATCTAGTATGGGACTAGGCTTCTAAACTTCCTCGAGGTCGGTTAACACAGTCCTAAGGAAATCTAGAGACATAGATGAGTAATAAGCCTACTGGGGCCAATGGAGTCTCCAGGTGGAAACTTTTTAGCTTCTATGAAGGTAAAATATTGGATGGTTCCACCACCATGTTTATTATGAAGCCAATATGAGCTATTTTTTTGAGATTTTTCTGAGTTTTTTCAGTCCTATGGGTTGTGAGAGTGTCCTAATTCTGATTCAACACTTAGCTAAGGTGTTTAAAACATACAAAGTTCACTCTTATGGCTTGGGAACTGATTCCTTCAAGGTTTGATAAGGTTCTATGAGAATCCTAAGGGTTACTTAGTTTGTCACTGATTCAAATAAGTCCTATCATGATTACCATTATTCTTGGTAGTGCTTAAAGAAAGCTACTTATATTGTGCTATACAATGAGTGTTTTGTTTTAAGGAGTTTACTCAGAGTCCCACCGTGATCGCCATTATGTTGGTATCCTGTGTTTTGATAGATTGGCAAATAAAAAGACAAGGCAACATCAGAACCAATATTTTGAGTTCCAGGATCTAGTCCTCCTATTCTCAGAGAGGGATCTCTCAAATTTAGTTGTTTTGCAAAGGTTTATCTTGTTTGCTTTTAGTATTGGTTTTAGACTAGTTATTAAGTGCAAGTGTTTGTTTGTTTATTTGGTTGAATGACATAGGAGAACATGAAAGGTCTAGGAAAGATAGCTAGAAAGGAGAAATGTTAGATTCATTGGGAAATGGAGTCAAGAAGGGGTTTATGAAAAACTCATCAATGGATATGGGATATCAGAGGGAAAATCTAACTTGGCCACATGATCCTTTGGTTTTGTGAATGAGATGGACATCAATGATTTGGAAAGAGAAATTGAATTCTCAACAAAGGGAACTTGAAAACATAACTTGAAAAATAAAGAGGTATTTGATAGACAGGGCTAACCATGAATTCTACAAACCACACTTTAAGCAAATAATGACTTCAAGACAACTTTCAAAATGAAATCTAAGATTCGGGAGCACATCCTATTTCCTCAAAGATTTTATTTCAAATGACTTAGAAAACATAAAAGATTCATTGATAATTGCAGTCATAGAAGAGGGAACACCTAAAAACATCTATGATCACAGCTATAAAGACCTTTAAAACAATTGTTCAAGAAAGGACAAAGGGCATGATCAAAACAGACCTCCTTGGATAACTATAAACAATGGTACTTCAAAGGGACACTTCAAAATTTTTTTTCAAGTGGTAGAAGACAAGCAGGGAAAACCATAAATCATGCCGAAACCAAATATTTGAACTATTAGAGAAATAAACAAGAATGAGGACTAAAGAGAGAGATTAAAGACTCTAAAATACCTCAGCAGAAGAAAACATAAAACAGTGAAGGATGAACAGGTCTAAGGTGCTTCTAGGAGTAATTTCTTAGCCTAAGATTTTCATCCTACTGTAGTGGGAATTTATGGAACAAAATGAAAACAGGAGAAAACATCAAACAATTCAGAATAATTCACCAACAACCAAGCTCATGGATCCAATGATAGAGCCTTCTCAAGAAAAAGCATGTTTCAACATCATCAAGCTTCCAAGACCTCAACTTCTTCCTCAACTTCAGACAAACTATGTATTATTTCAGAGAGTTTCAGTATTACAACTAGTGAACAATCAACCTGTATCTCATCTTCTTCAGAAGTATTTATAGAAGAAATAAGGAGGTGGAAGATTTTTAGGATTGAAGTGTAATAAATTCTACACTAAATGCAACTCCTAGCCTTGAAAACCATGCAAGGCATAAGGCAGGAATGCATCGAATTACAACTCTGTTTATGCTTTTTAAGGCTCAATGGGTAAAATATTGACTATAAGGCACTTTCTTATCTTTACAATAACTTTACTGACAGTTTAAATTTTGTTCTTTTGTTTGCAATAACTGTTCAACTGTCTTTAGGCAAATATCTTCTGTTTAGGCAATAACTATGCCTTCTTTTGATTTATTGAGGCTGTAGGTGGCTCTTTGGTAGCTGAAAAGGATGATTGGCTTCTGATGTGGTAGTGAAGGCCTCCTTTGCTGATATTTTCCTCTATTTTACCTTCAAACACCTTAATCTGTTCTTTAGTCTGTGTTTTAGGCTTAATTAGCCTTTGATCTTAGTCTTCAGTCTTCATTCTTTCTTTATCTGTGGATTAGGCCTTTGATTTCTGAGCTTTCTGCCTTAATCCCCTTTAAAAACTCTGATTTAAACCTTTAAACATGGATACCCTTTGATCTCCTATCTTTAATGCTGATATTTTTCAAATAATGGACTCTGACTGTGTTTTTGCTGTGTTGCAGGCACATAGAGGTTTTGTGATTTTGCAAATGCTCACGAGGCATGGAAAAATCAAAGTTTGAACCTTTGTAAATAATTTTTCTTCGTGAATAATGGCCAGAGGGATCGTCATCCATAAAAATATGGAAAAAACCTTTATAACCTGCAAAAACAAACAAAAGTTTATAAAAATCTTGCAAGGATAGGTTTAAACTGCTTTGGAGGCTTTGGGTGTGGGATTAAATCGGAGCTGTTGGATGAAAATAACCAATGGTCGGGATTAAATGGTAGGTTAATTTGAGAGGTTAGATGGTGGGGAAAGGTAATGGAGGGGAAGTTAAATCAGGGCCATTTGATCTTCAGAGATCGATGGCGGAGAACTCTTAATGGATTGTTTGGAAGGAGAGGCGAAGGGCAAGCGAATGGAGGATGAAATATAACGTGAGCCGTCCGATCTAAAGGATCGACAGCTAGGATTAAAAGGTAAAAAAGTAATGTGGAGGGTAGGTGGTTTGGTGGAAAACTGACAGCGGTTTTTGCGTTGTGCTTGGGTGGTTTTGAAATTTCTCCAAAAAAATGCTATATGGGTCTACGCTCGACACGTGGATTTTCAAAACGACCTATATCACATAAAAGTTGTGCACTGAGGTAAGGGCTCAAAAATTACGCGATATGGTTTCTAGGCTGTTGGATTGGATGATCCAGATCCAACGGTGTGGGTTGAGCGCGATAGATAAAAAGCTGCGGGATAAAGGGTACGCGGGGTCTAGGTGACGTCAGCAAAAATTGGCGTGTAGTGGAGGGTGAAATAGGCTATCCGATCGTTAAATTCCTTTGATAAATGGTTATAATTGAAAAAGGAGCGGAAATGAAAGGAAATGGAAAGGGCAGAAAAATGGGGCTTGATGACGTTAGATCTTCGAAGATCGACTATCAGGATTCACTTTTAAAACCTTCTGTCGGAAACAAAAATATACAGGAATGGTAAGGTTTCAAAGGAAATTGGCGGAGAAACGAGGAGAAAAAGGGGCCCACCTTTTATATAAGGGTGGAAGGAAGGATGAATGTGGGCCATCAGATCTGGAGGATTGACGGCTGAGATCTGTCAATGGAGGACAAAGAGAAAGGCGGGGTTAAAAAGGTGGAAGCATTGTGAGCCATTGGATCTAAGAATGATCAACGACGAAGATTTGATCGCAGGATCGCATCGGCGGAGGTCAAAGGGTAAAGTAGCAATGATTGAGCACGGACCGTTAGATCTAGCGGAATGAATGGTCAGGATTTAATCGCATCCGAGAAAAGGAAAGGGGCTGAAACTCTGGGGCTATTGATTTTGCGATGTGCGATTAAGCGTTGACCGTTGGATCAGTTTCAGAGATCAACAGTGGAGATTTAATCAATGGGCGCGATGGTGAAGGGATTATGGGCGGAGTGCGATTAAATCTTAGCCGTCGGTTCTTGTGGATTCGATGGCTGAGATCTCATTCGGGGATCGGCATTGGAACTTTGAAAGGGACGGAAAAGGAATGACCTATGTGGATTTGTGATGCGATGAGCTGATGGCCGTTGATCTCCAGAGATCAACGGCCCAGATTTATTTCAAATCATACCGTCGGGTTTATGAAAAAACAAAGGAAAAAGGGGTTCAGGACAGAGTTCTTTAGACTTTTAGTGCCCAATTGCGAGGCATATTAGGTCGTATGAAATAGACGAAGAGATCGGGGTTTTTTAAAAGAAAAGGCTTATCGTAATCAGAGTTTTCAAAGTAAAAGGTAAATAAGGAAAATATAAAACCCTGATTGCGATTGTGCGACAGGGGTTAACTCTGGGTTATAGCTCCGGGTCTCATTCGGGGAAAAGGAGCTGGGGCTAAAGCCAAAGGGGCTTAAGGCCTTAATGCAAAAAGATTGTTTTTTAGGATTTTTGAAGGATTTTCAGAGGATTTTGGAGGTTTCGATAAGAGTAAAAAAGGGGTTTTAAACCTTATAAAGGGATTTTACAAGGCTTTAAAGGGAAATTCAAAGGAATGAGAGGCAATTGAAAGGGTTTATGGATAAAGTGAAGAAGGAAAATGGAGAAGTGAAAATGAGGGAAAATGAGGCCTTTTAAGTAGTTTTCTCTTAGTAAAACAACAAGCACTTTAGGACTATGAGGGAAACAATAGTGAAGATTAACTCAAAGATAGTTATCTTCATAAAAACTTCAAAGATGATAGGTTTTCAAAGGGGAATTATCTCTTGAAGTTTTGAAGAATAAAATTAGCCACTTCTTGGTATAACAGAATTTATCAGTGGCTAACACCTTCATTCTCATAGTGAGGTTGGATACCATCACTGAAAGCTGCAAATACTCAACAATATAATCCTCAATATCTCCCTCCTGCTTGAGCTTGGTTAACTTGGCAAAGTGGGCTTCCGGATCTCTTGGATCAAACCTCTCCACTAGCTTCTTGGTGAAAGACGAGTATGAAGTGATATTATGATGCCCAAGTGTGGTCAGTCCATGAAACCACCATTCTTGAGCTTCCCCTTCTAGGTGCAGCGCGACTATCTTGATGGCTTCTATCTCATAAACCTTGTAGAGTTGGAAGTATGTGTCCAGCTTCTCCACCTAAGCCTTAGCTGTGCACTTAGGTGTCCCATCAAATGCGGGCAGGAAGAACCCTACCATACTGCTCTATAGGGCTGATCCCTACATCAAGTTCTCCTCCTTTTGATGAGGATTAATCCTCCTCCCATCCTTGATCCGACAAAACTCCTGAAAGCTCAAGTGCTCCTTGAACCCTTGAGATTGGAGTTCATATTCTTCAAAATATTATCCTAGGGTTACCTCCTTATCTCCCCCAGTTAGAAATGAAGGCATGGAAGAGCATTGTGATGCAGCTGAATGCCCCATGCCATTTGCAGTGTTGGTGCTTGCTTATGGCAAAACTCTATAGAATCCCCTTCATGTCTCATCTCCTTGAGGTCCCTTGAAATGTTCTGCAGGGTTTGAAGTAGGGGATTAAAAATTTCTTCCTCATCCACGCTAAAGATAAATTCCCCCCACAAGCTGAGCCAAGAGCAGAGTTCTGATACCACTATAATATTCCTTTTCAGGAATTTCTGCAATACCTCCAATGAGGATGCTGTATAAGGAAAACCGTGAAATAAAAACGTAGAATAGGACTTGGATCCTCTTATATATGTTGTATTTAGATTAAATATGAAATGGCATCAGAAACAAATCATTATAGCTACACTAAACAGATCTCCCCAGCTCATATATGCTCAAAAACACCCCAATCCCACAACTTCACAAAATAGAACTGTTGAAGACTGCAACAACGTAATTTTTATTATGAAATCTACAGAAAAATATGATTTCATATATATCTAGATCTTTCATTAATCATGGAATCATAAATGAGAGGTTTGACCTCTTTTACAAGCACATCGGAACACCCTGACAAGGGTTTCTGGCAAAATAGCAACATAAAATGCAACACTGCAGAAAATAACACTGTACCCAGAAAATATGTATTAGAAAATACTAAATTTAATATAAAATAGACAAATAATATAGAAATTTTCCCAAGGCCTTCCTCAATAGACCTCCCGGAGTGAAATAGACACCTCCTCCTCTGAAACAAGCACAAAATAGGAAGATATGACCCAGTTGCTGTTGCTATTGCAGAAATGATGCAGTTATTGGGAGTGAATGCATTGTATATGATATATAATGGTTCTCCTCAGTATAAATAATGAAAATTGAGCTCAAGACCTCCTCCTTAGATCTCCCAATCAGCTAGACCAAAGGTGAAGATGGAATTCCCGCATTAGCATTATTTGCACTAAATAGTGCTACAACTCCGGCTAAACAACTGAAGCTTGAAATCAGTTAAAAGACCAAAAAAAAGATGAATACTGAATGCCTTCCCTTGCTGCTATCTCCTCATTATTATCCTTGGTGAGCTTCCTCACCTCAGACCCCACTTATTGATGATGTGTCTTCCTTGAGAAGATTCCCCTTTCAAAACTGTGCTGCCCTAGCTAGTTTCCCTCCTCTTGTAACAACATTGTTGACTTGGTCAACTGGAGCTAGCTCATTTATTTGCCTCTCTTTCACACCAAGGTGGCTTTATTTTTCCTCCTAATTCAATCCCTTTTCACACTAGGATATGTTTTATTGTCCTCCCTACTCTTTTATTTAAAAAATGGAGCAGTTATAATATTCCAAGTAGCAATGGCTAATTGGGAATATTACGAGAAATGAAGAATCCTTAAACAAGTACCTTTTAAAAAAGATGGTCTCAAATAAAGATCAACATAAGGACATAATCATAATACATTTTCAAAACAATGCCTTTTTTATTATACTTAAGCAAACAAGCATTCAAGATGAATAATTTAGTGAACCATAGAAAGCAAGAAAACTTATCTAACTTCTAGTGATTTCACCTTCAAGGTTTAGAAAACATATAATATAACATATAACTTTAATCAAAGAATAGGGAACTCAGCATCTATGATCAAGCTACAAAGAACTTCAAGGCAACTTCTCAAGCATGGACAAAGGGCATGATCAGAGCATGGCCTCTTTGGCTAAAACCTAACATGTAATACTTTAAAGAGAGATTTCAAAACAGAGTTTAGATAGAATAAAATAAGCAAGGATAACCATAAAACATATTTGAAAACTACTATATTGAACCATTCATGGAATAAACAAGTATAGGTAGGTCTAAGAAGCAACTAAGAATTTCTTAAACTAGCCCAACAAAGGAAAACATAAAGACAATAGAAAACAGGAAGGACTAAGGTGCCTCAAACAACATTTCTTAGCCTATACTCTTTTGTTCTACTACAAAATAGAAGAATGTAACAAAATGATACATAAGGAAACAAGAACTAAACAGAGACACATCACCATTAATCATGCTCAGGGATCCTACAAGCTATCCTCCTTCATCATCAATCAAGCAAGCCATTCAGAAAATCCACAAGACTAATTTCTTCTTCAAACTCAAGAAAACCATGTATTTCTCTCAAAAATCATCAAATGTAAACATTTAAAATGAAACCCTCATGCTATATTTATCTTATCAAGGGAGGGAAAAAACCCTAGATAGGGTTGGAAAATGTCAAAATCACTCATAAATATCATAAATGCCCAAGAGAACATGTAAGGCCCAAGGCACAAAATATCCCATGAAATAAATGCAAAAATAACTTCTAGCACCTAATTCTAGAGTGATTTTCCTTAAAAAACACTAAAATATTAGTTTGCAATAAATGAGTGTGTTTTGTTGACTTTTGGCCAAAAACACACAGTGTTGTCTATAAGCGCAACACCAAAATAGGTCCTGTTGCAGCCAAGTTTTGGGGACCTTATCGATGTCGGATTTTGCTCCGTGATGGCCTGTTGGAAAGCCTCTTGAGTCTTATTTCTAGATATACCTTTGGTTTTCATATTGATCCTCTGTAACCTATCCAAAAATTCAAAATCCCAACACTACTCTGAGCGCAGTGCCAGGCCTGAAAATGAGGCAGAATGGTGAACAATGAGGTGTTTTTTGACCTTTTGAGGGGTCAAAAATGCTCCAAATGCTCTGAAATTTGTGAGAATAGTGTAATAGGCATGAAAAATCCAAAAATTTAAAGTTTTACCTTTGATTATGCCTGAGGGAAAAGCATAGCGCCAGTGGCACTGCGCTTATAGGCCTCCAATTTCTCAAAAAACAAAAACTTGTCCAAATTTCTTCAAAATTGGTGGATGTCTCCCTCATGGGGTTTGAGAGACCTGTAGAGAATATTGTGCCAAAATTCCAATTCTAGCCTAGCATTTTTCTTATTTTAGTGCCTAGATCTTGGTTTGGGTCTTCTCCAGTTTGGCTCTTGCAACTTGGTTTCTCCGAGCATAATGCTTAGTCATCCTTCTTTGGAGGTCAAGATTCTTGTTAGCCTTCTCCATTTTAGCCTCCAAGTGCATGTTGGATTTTTCCAACCAAGGCTCCCGATCCTGTGCTATCTTCATGGCCAACAACTCATCTAGGGGGAGTTGTTCTGCTATGGCTACTTCTTGTTCTTTTTTCTTTGCCAATGCCTTATTCAACCCCATGGTTCTAGGCCTCCTCCTAGATTGACCTTCCTCATCCTCACTCTCTTCATAAGTGCCCATGAAATCTTCTAGTTTCACTTGTGCCCTTTGGGATTCTTTTCAGGCCTTAATGGCTTTAGCTTCATAAATAGAAATTCGTGCTCCTAGCTGTCTGTTTTCCAAGTCAAGGGTATCAATAACACTTTTGGCCCTATTCAGATTGGCTTGGAGGTCTTCAATGAGTTCATTTTTGTTTTGGATGAGCAAGTTTGAGATCCTTGCATCCTCCTCCTCATCATTGTCCACCTGAATGATTTCAAAATCCCTTTCCACCTCATGATCTTATTATTCTTCTTTTACCTTTTGTTTGCCCTTGTATAGTGGCTGAGCTGAGATGGATGGCATGGTCCCTTGCCTTTTGGAGGCAGCAAGCACAAGCCTTGACCCTCTTTGGTATGTGAGTGAAAGAGGTGTGGTTGTGGTCTTGTTAATGTCTTTATCATGGCTGTGATCCTTGCTGCTGTCATCAAATTCTTCATATTCATTATTGGTATTATCAGTCATCATATTTTATGCCTCATCATTTTCTTCTACACCATCATCACTCTCATCCTCTTCACTATTTTCTGCATTGTCATTTTGTTCTTCATTTGAGCTACTGTCCTCTTCCTTGCTATGATCATCATTTAGAATATCAGCCCCTTCCCCTTTTTCACTATCATCATGACTAGGACTGCTTTCCCCTTTATCTTTTGCATTGTCATCATTTTTATTATCACTGAAGAGCTGACTGTTGTCATGACTGTCATGACAATTTTCATGACTGTAATGACTATTTTATTCTTTGCTGTCCTGTTCATCACTGAGGCTTGCTTCATTTTGGTCACTGATGCCTTCAATTTTTGAATTTTCCTCACTGCCATCCTCTTTGTCATTGTCATCTTCTTCCATATCTTCTTGATCTGTTTCTGTTTCATCATCATTTTCTATTGCAACCTCATCATTTTCTACCTCTGTGTCCTGTATTTTATTGCTGACCTCCTTCTCTTCAATGCTCAATTCATTCTTACTGTCCTCTTCATCTTCTTCATCATCCTCTTCCATATTGTCATTGTTTTTCTCACTGTAATGCTCATTGTTTTCATCTTCGTCACTGTCATGCTCACTGTTTTCATCTTCGTCACTGTCATGCTCACTACCCTTTTCTTCATCATCATTTCCTTCTTCTTCCTCTTCATCAATTTCTATCTCTGCCTCATCATCATTTTCTTCCTCTTCCTCATCTGCTTCTTCTTTACTTTGGACTGATTTATTTTCACTCTCACCCTCTTCATTTTGATTTGAATCATTATCATTATCTCCCTCATTTTCACTTAATTCATCATTTCCACTTCCTTCTTCATTTGATGGATCAAGAGAAGGGAGGAAGGGAGGTTTTCTTGAGGTGAGGACACTTGTGTAGATGACGAGGGCAAGTTAGGTTGATGAGGGAGCTGTGGGCTTGTGAAGACTTCATGGGCTATGAATACCTCCCAAGGTATGCCCTTTTGTTCCAAATGATGTAGAACCACCATCTTGATCAAGGAATGGTGAAACAAATTCTGCATTTGTTGGGAGGGATTCCTTCTTCGGACAACAAAAGAAATTTTGCCCATACTCCTATAGAGGTAGTAGGGAAAGTTGAGCATTTTTACCCTTGTGAAATGCATGAGGAGTCTAACATGGTAGGAATAAAGTCTAGAGTACCTCCCTTCACAAGTAAATAACTTCATGACAACCCTCATCAAGGGTGAAAATCTTTGTTTTATGTGTGAGAAAGGGAAGATAGCCCTACAATCTACTCTGTACCTAGTTTTGACAAATGGCTCATAATGGCTCATATCCAACCTTGCCTTCTTGAACCATTTCTCACCAAAAATAGGTATTCCTGTAGCATTAGAGATGGCATTTGCTGATAATTCATAATCCACCCCTGCAAGATTCACCTGTTTGTTGTGGAGGTTGAGGAAAAACAACCTTGTAAGCTCTGCGTGGTGTTGTACTTGTTGGACCTTCTCACAAAGTTGAAAACATCCCACATTTTGGAAACATGAGAGGATCATGGGAGATGAGGTGATATCTATTGTGCTCTGGGGTTCAAATATGTTCACTTTCCCTCCTTTGTGGTTTGGCCTCATAGGCCCATTGCCTCTATTACTATTGCTACTATCTTCTACTCCTGACATGGTAATTAGGGGTGTTTGTGGACAAACTTGGGCAAGAGAAGTAAAATTAAAATTATGGTGGGAAACCCTTGAAAATGAGTGATATGGAGGTGAGGTATGAATATTTTCTTTTGAGCTTAATGAGGGCCTTTACTTAAACTGATCCTTGCTTTTCCTAGTTTCACCCCCTTTCAAATGGAAAATACTATCTTGGAGGTCACAAACAGAGGTTTACTTGTCATGAAGACCTAGGGTTTGCAAAGCCTAGGGTTTAATAATCTCTTTCAACCATTCAAACACAAAAATTACTTGGAGGGCAAGGATGAAAATGCCACCTACCACTTTAGCTTTCTTGTAGGCTTTTGGAGGCAAATTTGAGGGTTTTCTAGAGCCTTTGGCACCTTCTTTGCAAAATTGGAGAAGTTTGGCATAAGCGAAGCACCCTACCCGCACTGTCGGGTCGCCCTCTATGCACAACACCAGGTGAGTCGGGCGCCTGTGTGTGTAAAAATGCCTCCTCGTGCAGGCCTACCAGCCCTTGGGCATAGCACCAGGCAGAAGAGTGAATGTCGGGTCGGCCTGTGGGCGTAGCACCGTGCCCCTATGCGTGTCGGTCTACCTGGGCGTAGCGCCAGGCTATACTCGCAGCACCACCCGGTGTATGCGCAACGTAGTGTAAAAATTGCACTGCAGAGACCTCCTTTCACACAGCTCCAGGATTTGTGAGCGCATCGCCATCATCTGTGTGTAGCGCCAGTGACTTGGCCCATATTCTCTCAAAAAAATCAGAATTTCCTCCTGGAAGCTTTTCTCTCCTTGCAAATGACAAGTGAACTAAAAAATGATAACTGAGATGCATTTATACATTTGAAAAATACATTGAAATAAAAAAACCCACTTTTCTAAGTTTTTGTCACTTCATCATTTGACTGATATATTTTTTTGACCCTTTTGCAGGTGACTTTGAAAAAATTTCAAGGTAATTCTTCTTTCTTTGGTGATAGTTTGATCCGGATTTATGCAGGAACGCAACAGAATAAACATATAACCATAAATAAAGAGATGCAGCAGAAATAACACTTCATTTCATTAATATCAAAGAACTGAAATTTGCATACAGACATAATGGAAATAAAACTAGCTAGGGTGCTGGTAGCTATCTCTGAGAAGAGATGTGGCGGCTACAGGCCTCTGAACTGAGTTACAATGAGGCTCGAGGGCCTATTTATTATTGAGAAAACAATGGAGAATCCTAAACATCCAAAAACCTAACCCTAGGAGATGAAGCACCAAAACTATGGGCCTCGTTTGGGTAAATTGGTGTTTCATCTTCCCAGGGACGTAACTTTGGCATACTATCTCCGTTTGACGCGCATGATACATCATTAGAAAGCTCTATCTGAGGAATACAAATTTCGCCATGACTATCATTCTGGAACGAAATGATATTCGCTGGAGGCGCGATGCCCAAAAAACGTTGTTTAGGGCCTC
Organism: Pinus albicaulis; assembly: GCA_034641835.2. NCBI lineage: Eukaryota > Viridiplantae > Streptophyta > Pinopsida > Pinales > Pinaceae > Pinus > Pinus albicaulis. Next base: position 205,114,422 of record CM076575.1, on the reverse strand, counting down.
AAAATGGCTCCGGAAGTTCAGGACCCAAAAAACTGCTAAAAATAGTAAATTATGCCGAAACTGAAAAAATGAAAGAGACAATGGTGGGGGCCCAAGTGGAATAGGTCGGTGGCCACCAATATCCACCTGGATCATTCCTCCCCACTTAGGAAGCAATGGTCCCCATTGCGTTAAGTTCCTCCATGAGATGTGGAAATTTCTGCTGAACTTGGTCCCTGGTGAACCACTTTCCTTGGTGCAGGAGTTGGCCAGCTTTGACAACCTGATACAGTTGGATATTCTGTTGGCGAGTGTTCTTGATTTGCATGTCCATGATACAATCTGTGGTGGCCTGTTCCATGCAGTCTGGGTTTAACTCTGTTGGTGTGAGTTGTTCTGCAATGTCCGAGGTGTCCAATAGAGGTGGGAAGTAAGGACGAAGGCGATCCACATTGAAGACTGGGTGTAGACCAAGGAATGGTGGAATACTGAGCTCGAAGGCATTGTTCCCTACAACCTTGGTGATGGTGTACGGCCCGTATCGGAGTGGGCGAAGCTTGCGGTGGGGTCCAATGAGGCGCTCCTTCTGCAAATGTAGCCATACTTTGTCGCCCACCTGGAAGTTGTGTGGCACCCGGTGTTGATCATGGCGTTGCTTGTACTTGGCATTGGCTCTGTCCAATATATCATGAACCTATTGGCAGATGTGTTGAATGCGCTCGATGAAGCTACTGGCTTTGTCAACTTCAGACTGGACATGAGCTGAATTGGCCTGAGCAGCTGCAAATGGCATGGCTACGTCAATGGGGCATAGTGGCTGGAATCCCAAGCCCACCTGAAAGGGGCTATGGCCGATTGAACTGTGGAGAGCCCGATTATAACTATGTTGTACATAAGGAAGGCTCTCGTCCCATGTGCGTGGATGCTTTGAATTGTACATGTGTAGAATGTGTACAATCATTCTGTTGACGACCTCTGTCTGGCCATCTGTTTGGGGATGGAAAGCTGTGGACTTGGTGAGCTTGGTATCCAACATCGACCAGAGGCTGGAACAAAATTTGCTGAGGAACCTGCTATCTCGATCTGATATGATAGACCGTGGGATCCCAAAGTGCACCCACACTCGTTCAAAGAAGAGTTTAGCAGTGGCTTCTGCTGTGATATTCTTCTTACAGGCCGCCATGATGGCCATCTTCGAGAATCTGTCAACGACCACGAAAACACACTCATTTCCATTCTTAGTAGAAGGCAGGCCCGACATGTAATCCATGGAGATGGATTCCCACGGTCGACTAGGGGTAGGTAGTGGAGTATATAGGCCTTGCTTCTTGATGGTCGGTTTGGCAATGGCACAAGCAGTGCAGGATCTGATGTGCTTCTCGACATCCTTTCGAAGGTTCGGCCAATAGAAATACTTCGGTAGTATTGCTACTGTTTTCTCGACCCCGAAATGCCCAGCGACTCGACTGTAGTGTGCTTCCCATATCATCTTGGCACGCTCGCTTGAAGGAACACAAAGGTGTCCCAGGTGACATAAAAGTGCATCTTGGAGGTGAAAATTTGGAACTTGTGTGCCCCCCAAGAGTGCCTTGTAAGTGTGGTCGAATTCTGGGTCACTCTCATAGAGAAGCGGCCAATCAGAAGTCTCGTGCCCACAAGAGTTGAGCACGGTGGTGAGTGCCACGATCGGTGGTCGGCTGAGGCAGTCTGCAACATTATTGGTGCTACCCTTCTTGTACTTGATGTTCAAATGAAACTGTTGCAGATATGTGGACCACTTCTGATGGCGATCATTCTGCAACTTCCCTTGTGTCTGTATGAACTGCAGGGGCCTGTGGTCTGTGTGGATGATTGTTTCCTCCCCCAAAATGTAATGCTTCCATTGTCGACAAGCTTGCACAATGGAGTACATTTCTTTGTCATATGTGGGGTACTTGCGAACTGTGTCAGACAATGTCTCACTGTGAAATGCCACTGGATGTCCCTGTTGAGTAAGAACTGCCCCAATAGCATAGTCAGAGGCATCTGTCTCGATCTCAAATGGCTATTGCAAGTCTGGTAAAGTGAGCACTGGGGCAGAACAGAGGCGGTTTTTCAGTTCTGTGAACGCCTTCTGTTGAGGTTCCGACCAAAAAAATTTTGCTCCCGCTCCTCCCTTGGTGACTTGACTCAAGGGCCAAGTGATATGAGAGAATCCCAACACGAACCTCCGATAGAAATTAGCAAGACCCAGAAAGCTGCGAAGCTCTGTTATAGTGGTTAGGGCTGGCCAATCCCGAATGACTTGGATCTTGGTCGGATCCACATGCACCCCCCTTTCATCAATAATGTATCCCAGGTATTGAACCTGGGTCATGCCAAAAGTGCACTTCTCCAAATTGGCACACAACTTGTGTTGCCGCAGTGTTTGGAGGACTTGTCGGATGTGGTGAAGGTGCTCTTCCCAAGTCTTGTTGAAGATCAGAATGTCATCCAAGTACACCACTACAAATGAGTTGGTGAATGGCCGCAAGATGTCATCCATCATCCTCATGAAGGTTGCGGGAGTATTCGTCAACCCGAAAGGCATGACTAGCCATTCAAAAAGGCCTTCCTTGGCTTTGAAGGCAGTCTTCCACACATCAGAGGGTTCAATTGGTACCTGGTGATACCCAGACTTTAGGTCAATCTTGCTGAAATATTTTGCACCTTTGAGTTGGTCCAGAAGGTCATCAATCCGTGGGATTGGGTACCTATTCCGGACAGTGATCTTGTTCAGCGCCCGATAGTCAATACAGAGTCTCCACGTCCCATCCTTCTTCTGTACCAACACGATCGGGCTCCCACAGGGCGATGAACTTGGTCCGATGTGACCTTTCTGCAACAGCTCCTGAATCTGCCTCTTGATTTCATCATTTTCCAGAACAGAGCGTCGATAGATCGGTCCATTGGGTAGTGGCGCACCTGGGGTCAGATCAATCGGGTGCTTGACCTGGCAGTGCAGAGGAACCCCCGTGGGTGAGGTGAAGATGTCCTCGTACTCCTCCACGACCTTATCCATTTGTTGTTGTCGTGCAGAGGGGCCCTGTCTGGAGGTCGTGGCCACAGTCTTCTTCTTGCCCTGGGGGCGGATCATCAGGAAAACGAATTTCCTGGTTTGGGAAATGAGCTTACTACATTGTTTTGCAGTAACCAAAGAGATAGTCGTAGGAGGTGGTACCTCTGGTATCCTGTACAACTTATTTCCCAAAGTAATAATAACAGCACGAGGTCGAGACTCATACACAGCATGGCGCTTCCACAAGTATGGTTGTCCTAATAATACATCAGAAACATCAATAGGAGCAACGTCACATAATACCTCATCCGTGAAGGGCTTGATGCTATAGGGAAGGCGGCACTGCTGGCTGACGCGGAGATCTCGTCCTTGGTGAAGCCACCCGATGGTGTATGGATGTGGGTGAGCCGTGGTCGGCAAGCCCAACCGCTTCACGGCGTCTGCTGAAATGAGGTTCTTTTGGCTCCCATTGTCGACAATGAACTGTACCGGGGAGCCCTTTACCCACATCTGGGAGTGGAAGAGACGTTCCTCCTCCTCTGGATCTTCCGGCTCCTCCTTTTGGATCTTTGCAGTGGCAACAGTGGCGTTGGGCTCCGCATCAATAATCTGTTTCCCTTTTTCATTCGCCTTTTTAGGTTCTGATTCGAGTCAGAGCATGCATCTGACTCAGAAGCCCTCATCTCGACCACTAGCGACTGCTTGGCCCGACACTCACTTGTGTTGTGAGTGGAGCTCTTATGGAACTCACACCACTTTCCCGTGTCCTTCTTTGGCTTTACGGTGTTGTTCTTTTCTTGTGGCTTTGATGGGTTGTCTTTAGCCGCCATGCCTTGGCTCTGTCCTTTGTTCTGCGGTTTGGAAGCACCTTTCCTTGCTTTTGATTCGTAGATCCAAAGTCTCGCTTCTTCTGTTTGAATTTCTGCTCAATCTTGGCAGCATACCGGTATGCCGTACCAAGCGAGGAGATGTCGAGGAACTCCATTTCCTCCTGAATGTATCTGTGCAGATAGCTACGATACTTTAGCACCAAATTTTTCTCTGAATCTTTGATACCCAACTTTGTGCGCAGGGTATGGAACAGATTCGTCAGCTCGTGCACATCTTGATCCCTTTGTTGTCGCAGCGTGGTCCATTGTATGTACTTGTCCTCATAGCTCCCCACGGGATAGTACTGTTCCTTGATGGCGTCTCGGAAAGAATTCCAAGTTGGTACGACCGAGAATAGAGAGGGTTCTGTCTGGTCCTTGTTCTCACAGTAGGTTTCCCACCAGTCCTTAACATGGGGGGTAGCTTTGAGGAGTGCAAAAATAATCTTCTCCCGGTCTGAAAAGTCATGAAAAAAGAAATATCCTTCTAATAGATTCAACCATCTATCTACGGCATCTGCGTCTATTTGACCCTAAAATATGGGAATGTCAAAATTTACTTGTACCTTAAAAGGAGTCGCGCCTCCAGAGTGGCTGCTGGATGCAGATGCGCCGCCGGTGGGTAGCCGTTGAAGGATCTGAGCAAAGTTATCCATCATCGCGTTCTTTTGTTTTTCGAGGGCCTCCTCGAGCAATATTTTGATAGGATCTCCTGCTCCCTCATCTTTCTTTTCGTCCCCCATGGGTGTCCGTCGAGGTTTGCGAGGCTAATCTTGCAAAGGTTCCACCAGATCAAGCCCTAGCTCCTTATACCCCGACCTCGTTGGGGACATGCAAAGAAGGATTGAGAAAAAGCAGACCGCTCTGATACCACTGATCCGGATTTATGCAGGAACGCAACAGAATAAACACATAACCATAAATACAGAGATGCAGCGGAAATAACACTTCATTTCATTAATATCAAAGAACTGAAATTTGCTTACAGACAGAATGGAAATAAAACTAGCTAGGACACTGGTAGCTATCTCTGAGAAGAGATGTGGCGGCTACAGGCCTCTGAACTGAGTTACAATGAGGCTCGAGGGCCTATTTATTATTGAGAAAACAATGGAGAATCATAAACATCCATAAACCTAACCCTAGGAGATGAAGCGCCAAAACTATGGGCCTCGTTTGGGTAAATTGGTGTTTCAACTTCCCAGGGACATAACTTTGGCATACTATCTCTGTTTGACGCACATGATACATCATTAGAAAGCTTTATCCGAGGAATACAAATTTTTCCACGAATATCATTTTGAAATAGAATGATATTAGCTGGATGGCGCGATGCCCAAAAAACGTCGTTTAGGGCCTCAAAACGGCTCCGGAAGTTCAGGACTCGAAAAACTGCTAAAAATAGTAAATTATGCCAAAACTGAAAAACTAAAAGAGACAATGGTGGGGGCCCAAGTGGAATAGGTGGGTGGCCACCAATATCCACCTGGATCATAGTTTGTTGGAGAAATGAAGAGGTTCCTTTCAACTTGAGGGTTTTGGCATTGTCCCACCTTTTTCGGTCTGCACTGAGAAACTGAAAAGCATGTTTTATCCATTTTTGACACTTCTTACTGTAAGTGATCTGAAAACATAATTTCCTTACCTTCATACTAATTCTGACAGTGATGTATCCATAATGACAAAGATTATATATCATGCCTGCTATGTATCTTTTTGGCCACTTCTAATTTGTTGCAAGTGCCATGACATAGTTTTCCTTTGTCATTATTTGGAGTTTGACAACCTCAGTTACTCAACAATAAACTCATGCTCAGCTTGGTCCTCCATTTTGAAGCTTAACCCTATGCCTGCTTTCCTTTGACCACTTTGAGGGAAATTGACTACATAATGGAGGCTTGATCTCCCTCACATTGATACTCTTTGAATTTTCTCCCTTTGATGTGGTGAAGCACCATTCACTTAGCCTATATTCTCAACACTTTTGGTTTTAGGGCTGTTAGAGAAAAATAATTAGTGTTTCCTTCTAAGTTCTCTATAGCCCTTTCAAGTTCATTCATTTATGTCTAATTCACCTTAGCTTTTTCCCTGTTTCATTTATAACTTATAAAAATCTTCAATTTATGCTTGGTTGTGTGGATGTGCCTCTTTCCTTGTGGTCTTTTGCATTGGCTTCTTGCTTGGAAACACTGTTTAGCCAATCAGTCCTAAAAACCATTATTCTCTTTGAACTTAGGCATGTTTCTTCTTCTTTTCTGTGGATGTCCTTTAGTGAGGAGTTGGCCTCTTATCTTACCTATTTCTTTGTATGATAGCTATCTTAATCATTCCTGCAGAAATGTTTAAGAAGCACATTTATCCTGTTGTTGAATGCTGTCTTTGGCAAAGTAATCCTTCTTGAAGGCCTTTCTGATCTAATTTGGACAAAAATTTTCTTGAACTTCTTTCACATTTGGTTTCATCTTCTTGGCACAATAAAAACAATGTTTTAGAACACCAAAAAATCCTACAACTTGTTGTTTCGGGGAAAATCACCCTAGAGGTTTGTTGGGTTTAAACCTCCACAGAGCAGGGCATGCTACTTAAGAAGGACTCACACAACCATACATGTTCATGAAAAACTAAATAGAGTAGATCGAGGAAGTTACCGTAGGTCCTACGGTTGAAGCAAATCCCGCGGGGTCCAAACTCCCAGCAACCCTTCTTCCTTCTTAACCTGAAAGACAAGAAGAAACAAGCACGAAGAACTGGTTGTACAGCATATATCTACTCTAAATGTTAGTGAAATCCATATGAAACATTAGATAAACCATAATGAATGCTTAAATAACAATATTCTCATATATGCAAGCAGACACTAACACGTATATTTCAGGAACAAGACGGTTCTTCTGTATTATAAATAGCATGTACAGAAATAACGAGTGGAGAGATCACCTGAATCCTTCCATGATCTTCGAGCAGACCGTCGTCCGGATCCATCCCACCCTTGCCTCGCTAAGATTCCTTCCGAACTGGTGCATACGAGATGACATATAAAGAGATGAGCATCTCCAAGAAACAAGGGTTTCCTGTAATGAACTGGGAAGTGCAGGAGGCACGGGAATTCAGACTTGGATAAGGAATACCAACAGAGTATAATATCAATAATTTCTCTCTCCCTTAGGCCATGCACATGAGGGGCTTTTATACTCCCTCAAAGTAGTTTCAACAGTTGGAAATAGTTGGCCACGTGCTGGGGTGGTTGAACTACCAGAGTAACCATCAACCCAGCCTGAAAATAGGGAATTTTTATATATTTTTTAATGATTTTAATGGCATACGCGGAAAAGTGCAGTTGGACTCGCGTATACACGCGGAAAAGTCTGGGCATAATCGCGTATGGGGATTTTTACACTGTTTTTTAGTGAATTTGTCCAAGTATGTAGGAATGGGTGCCCAAAGCCATAAAAGCAATCATGAATCATATGAAGGTGAGAAATGATGCTATAACAGATGCCCCCTAATATATGAGGTCAGAAGGGGTACATGATGGCCGAAATGTATTATGCACATAGAAAGAACTCCGCAAGGACAAGAGAGGACTTCACCAGATTTCAGCCTGCCAAAAACCAATGAAAGAAAACAGAGAGTCAACTCATGCTGAGGCGGGCATACCCATGCTCAGTCAAAAAATACATCATATAGAAAGTACTGAATAGATCCAACATGTATACAAGTATAGCTGAACTGAAAGTACACAATGAATCATCTGAGCATGGCCCGGAAATATAAGTCTGAATCAATGTCCAAGTATCACATATAGAAAGCTGATCAAAGATGGTGCAACTAAATGTCTGATCATATAAGTAACTGAATCTCCAAGTACCGAATCATAAGAGGTGGAACAAATGGTACAATCACGCAACTCGGGAGCCAACATATAGGATGCTGCTGTGGTGGACGACATCACTGGCAGAAACTGAATGGACTATCAATAGTGAACCGAGAAATGCTGATGCAACCCGAGGTCTTCACCGATCACTATGGCACAATTCTACACAATGGGAGTAAATGAGCTGAAGTCGACCATGTGAGAAATCGTTGGATTACCGGTCAATGATGTATACCATTAACCAACGCGAGACAACCCACCAATAATGAAAATGAGTGTCAAGGTGCCCCAGTACAATCTAACAAGTGCGAATAAATGAGTTGAAGTCGAACACTTGAAAGAATCTACCAATCCGGAGGCAATGATGAGTCCCCACTGTTGATAGCGAAGAGTCTGCCACTGATGACTGCAAACCCTAAGGTACTGACAAAAAGACTCTAGACCTTATTCCCAGAGCAATGAGTCGGAGTCAATGGGAAAAGATCTGCTGGAAGGAAGGCATTAAGGCATCCCACATCAGTCCAGCGCGAGTGTAACCCGCAGGCCAAGATTTGGAAGGAATCGGACGAAGTAGAGTGATGGAACCAAAACCTAAGTACGTTTCCGACATGCACAAGATGAAACTAGCGCACGGAAGAAACCCTCTGAACCAACCAATAATGAAAGCTGACACAGAGGCGAGAAATCCACCGATAGGGTCAAATGGAAATCAAGGTACTGCACGAATCCCAAGTGTGATAATGTGTGCTGACGTCGAACACAGGGGAAACCACTCAATCAAAGACCCATGATGATGATCAAATGCTGAGCACAAGGTCACCTATCAATGATGGAAATAGGGCCAGGGTGCGGCTCTAGGTTTTCTCTCAGAGCAATGTGTCGTAGTCGATAAGAGACAAACCCACTGGCAAGAAGTCAATGGGGACCATCTCAAACCAGCACGAGCAGAAGACCAAAACATATGATGTGATAGAACAAGATACTGACAAGACTGGGAAGGCCGACCGAATAATGAGTCAAGAGACACTGTAGAATGGCCGACTCTGGTTAGACTTCCCTTGAACAAAACCACGACTCGTGATGACCATGGCGAAAAGATCGTATGAAGGTTATGAGGCAGGTAATAAATGACATCCATATGATTGGGAAGAGATAACTAAACCCGTGATAGACCGATATGAAACATGGTAAGGCTAACCGGTCAAACTTAAAACCATCCCAATGTAGGAAATATATATATATATGTGCTGATATTCATGGCAAATAAACTGACTCGTATCGCCATCGAAATAACGAAGATACATCCCGTTCCCGCTCTTTTTGTTATATTTAATTTTTTTTGTCTTTTTCATAATAAGCCTTAAAAAGAATAAAAGAATGCTATGGTACAATGGATAGAACGAGTATCAAGAAAGCAGATGCACTAGTTCCGGGGTTTGGAACAATCCTATGCTCAATGCAAGGTGGCGAAAACTGGTCAGTGATACTCAAAGGAACGTTCCATCCATGGGTACAAAGGTGTCAAGTCGTGATAGCTAAGTGCATGCAATGGTTAACTTGTACAGAAAGTCAAGGTCAAAAGTTGGCTGAAACATCGAGTCCAAATGAAGCCGGCTAAAGGCCAGGATAAACAAGTAGCCAATATGCAATGCAGTAATACAACTTAACGACACCAGGGAGCCTCTAGGGTAAAAGCCAGAAAAAGTGATAGTGATGAAGAAGAAGAATGAAGCTTCAACACAGAAGACATGGCGGGACTAAAGAGGACTCCCGAGCCTACATAAAATGCTGCATGGGAAACAAGTGATAGCGAGGAACTAACTAGGAAGCCCATGTAAAGGAAGGCTCTACCATCAAGTCATGATTAAATAATCAGCGAGTGAAATGGGTGTAATACTCATGACCTGATGGGATCGACCCTAAGGCAAGTGATCAATATGGAGGCTAGTATGCAAGATGCAACGGAAAGTGATTTCCCTAACCTATATGCCAGTGAAGATCATATACCTGCCGTGACGAGTCGGTAATCATGGATCAAAAACCGGGAAAAATCTCAAAATCGTCAAAATGTACCTGAAAACATACCAAACTGGGCACTTCCAAGCATCCGGGTTACGCAGCTTAAGATAGATCGAAAAAATAAGCATAACGAATTTTTGCGAAAATTTTCAACTTTTTGGCCATAAATAGACAAATTACCTCATATTTGGTTCATTATTGCATTGCTGATTTGGAAAAAGTGCTCTGGAGCAAAAAACTTCTTTCGTCAAATCAGGAACAACTGACCGTCGAATCGCACCAAATTTGTCAGGTAGGCTCCTCAATCATCCTTGCAAATCATTTTGTCCATTTAGAAATTAAAATTTAGTGATTTTCACCATTAAAACCCTTGCTAAAAAACTCAGACTTGCGCATACGCGGGTTGGTAAAAGGAAAGTAGCGTATACACGCGACTGTGCAAAGAAAAAGTCGCGTATGCGCAGGCCTGAATCTAAAAATGCGTGGCTAATGCATGATTCATTGAAATTTGACAGGATGACAATCTCATGGAGAGAGCGTGAGCACAACGCAATTGATCAAGAGGTCATGCAAGATCGAGCATCGCAAAATATCCTTCGGAATTGCGGATTGTTCAAATTTTTCAAAATGCCAAATATGAAAAGCAATGTTTGGTTGCTAGAAATGCTCGTCAATTACTGGGAACCAGACCAAGATTGCTTCGTTATAGATCAGATGCCAGTACGCATTGAAGTGGAAGACATATATTTTATCACTGGACTCTCCGGGAGGGGAGAACCAGTAGACTTGCACGGGAAGCCCTTGGGAGGGCTAACCATGGAAGATTATGTCCACGTGTATTGCGTAGAGGGTTCCAAGAAAGTTGGAACTCAGATTGAAATTAAAGATTTACGGGATTTGCACATGAAAATCCTCCTTTTCACCATTGGCAGAGTGGCAGGATCTGCCTCCCTACATCAGGCGTCCAGGACACAAATGAGCATAGCAGTAGAATGCTTGAATCATGTGTATGATTGGTGCAGAGCCCTATTACTGAACATGAAGCAACAGTTGACCTCAATCCGCAAAGCAAAGACCAAACACTTTGGCTACGGTACAATTTTGACGACATTCTTCTTTGAGAAGATACCAGCTTTGAGACCCAGAGTTATCTCCACCATCAGTAGCCCGAGGGACCCAAGAATTGCCCGTTGGGCAGATATGATGAAGAGATTGGGGGGTAGTGAAGTACCCCAGACCACTTGGGACGATGAGTTCTTCCTTTGGTGGGGAGAACAAATCATCACAGTGGACGAGTATCCCTATGCCGGGATGGACTTTCGTGGAGATCCAGATCTAGTTCTTCCACCAGGCACAGCATGGGGCACAGTCGGTAAGTTTGCAAATTTTTTTTGACTTATATAATTTTTTTTGGATTTTTTCAAATATGTATGAAAAAATGAAAAACAAACATGTTTTTGATTGGATTCATAATGACTGACAATGTAAACATGATCATGATACAGATATTGGACCAGTTCGACCTGAGGGTTTCTCGCGCCACAAGCGTCGCAGGGGCGAAGCAGAGACAGTGGATTCAGACAAGACTCTCCAGGCTGTACAGAGGAACTTGGAGGGGTTAACCCGCCAAATACCTATGGCTGCCGTAGAAGACCTGCCGGAAGCCATCCAGAGACGGGTGGTAGGAGTGCCCCGAGACTGGGTACGATTATTCCGCCGAGTTGCCACCGTGGTCACGTTCTATAGGAACACGACTTCTGGGCAGGGACCTCAGGAGTAGACAGATATTATGTATTAGATGACTGTATATTCCTTTTTGAGACTGAACATGATCGGGCATAAGCCCAATTTTTGTATGACCTTATGGATCCAAATTTTGTAAAGTTTTTTGAACACTCTGATGATATATATACAACGATATTTGATGTGATGTGATAAATGTATCAAATGTATGATGTTTTTGATGATTAAATTTTTATCGTATGGAATGATTAATATGCCAATCAATTTCTTGATTAGCTAATGAGTCAGCTAACCAATTGTCAGCTCGAGGAATATGAATGAAAGTTAAAAATTGAAATGATCTTTGTAACAAACGTACCCTCAAGAACAATCGTAATAAAAATGGATCTCGAACCCGATAAGTATTGTTCAACTGCGACACCACCAGTTGAGAGTCCAAGAAAACTACCAACGAATCAACACCCAAAGATATTGCCTTCGAGAGTAGATGAACAACTGCAGTGTATTCTGCTATATTATTGGAAGCAGGACCAATGCAGACCCCTCTTGATACTAACAGCTGACCGGAAGGATAATGAAGCACCCAAGCCGCGGAAGCTAAGTTCCGGGTGTGTCTACTAGCACCATCAGCGAAACCAAAATGACTCATGACATCCAACACAACCTGCCAAAGCAGATCAAAAAACATCACCACCTCATCAAAAATCGAAAATCAATCAGATATGTACAAAACAAAAACTACTATATACAAAAGCAAAATGCCAGGCCAAAGCCTAGGCATAATACTTCTTCAAATAGAGCCCATTTCGGGGCTCCGGCAACTCGTTCCCTTCGAAATCAACCAAGGTATACGCTCCTTTCTTAAGGACTCTTTTAACGATATAGGGGCCATACCACATAGACTTAAACTTTCCTGCCCCCAGGGCATCTTTTTCTTGGGCATAGACCAAAACAAGGTCACCTTCCGAAAAAACCCTGGGTTTGACCGCCTTATCGTACTAAACTTTAACTCGGTTTTTATGCGCTTCATTCATCGTGGCGGCATCCCGACGCTGCTCATCGAGATGTTCCAGATGAAGGAGCCGTTCTTCAAGACTAGAAGTGTCAGGAAGAAGTTCAACAGCTAACTTAAGAGAAGGAATCTCGCATTCAATAGGAAATACGGATTCCACCCCGTGCACTAGTTGAAACGGAGTAAAGCCAGTTGCAGTTTTCACTGACGTCCTGTATGCCCAAAGTGCAGGATATAGCATAATATGCCAGTTGGATCTAGCTTTATCAATTGTCCTTTGAAGAATTGTCTTCAAGGATTTATTCACTGCTTCCACTTGCCCATTGGCTTGAGGATAATACGGAGATGAATGCTCCTGCCGGAAACCCAATTTGAGAGCCAACTCAGCCATCATACTATTTTGAAAATGACTGCCATGGTCAGTGACAATCTCTCTAGGTATACCAAAACGAGCGATAACTTGGTTGAAAAGGAAAAGAGCTGCAGTCTCACCATCATTCCCAAAAGTAGGCATAGCCTCGACCCACTTCGTAAAGTAGTCTACTGCTACAATAATGTACTTGTGACCTTTAGCCGAAGGCGGGTTACAAGTAGTATAATCAATACCCCACGTTGTAAAGGGACCGACAGTAATGACTGGAAAAAGCGGAGCTGGATGAGCGCGCATTTTTCGAGTATAGACTTGACACGGATGACACTTTTTGACCGATTCAATACAATCCTTGAAAATCGAGGGCCAAAAGTACCCAGCACGCAAGATTTTTTGGGCTGTAGCAAGCCCAGATAAATGACCCCCACAAGCTCCACTGTGAGAATCATTCAGCACAGCCTCAGCTTCTTCGAGAGTTAAGCAGCGTCTCAGGATTGAATCAACCCCTCGACGGTATAAAGCATCACCAATAATCAAATAATTCTTGGCCAAGTGATGCAGCTTACGACGCTCATCTTTCAAAAAAGTAGAGGGAAACTTCGCAGTTTGAAGATACACAATTATATCTCCATACCAAGGATCTTGTGAAGAGATAAGAAACAAATGTTCATCCGGGAAGGATTCATCATAGATCATCTCTTCCCCACAGGGCAACTCGGAGATCAATTCCACGAAAACTAATGATTTCTTGGACTTGGCAGACATAAAATCAAGATCAAATTCCTATAAAATCACAATCCATCTATTGTATTTGCCCCCAATCACTCGCCTACTGAGGACAAACTGAAATGGATTGGCTGCTGCCAAAACATAAGTTTTGCGAAGAATAATGTAATGTCGGAGTCGCTGCATAGCATGAACTGCTGCTAAAGCTAATTTTTCTATCGGAGTGTACCGGAGTTCAGGTCCTACCAAGCCTCGACTAAGGTAGTATATAACATGCTCTGCAAGAGCATCATCCTCCTGAACCAGAACCATACCAATAGTAGATTCTGCTGCTGCCAGGTACAAAAGGAAATCTCTGCTATAATCAGGTGGACTCAATAACGAGGCAGAGGTCAATGCTTTCTTCAAAGCATCAAATGAGCGTTGAGCGTATTCATCCCAAAGAAAAGGAACTCCTTTCTTCAACAATCTCATAAATCCCTTGGTAACTTCAGCATAATTTACGATAAATCTCCGAAGAAAATTAGACTTTCCTTGTAGACTTTGCCGGCTGTGATAAGAGGACTCGTGGGAGGCACCGGCATTGCCTCAACTCCTTGTAGGGATTCACTCCTTATCCCTTCCCTAGACACAATGAATCCCAATAACCTACTGGATGTAACCGCTGCAACTGGATGTAACAACAAAAATGCAATTTCACTGATTCAATCTAATCTTATAAAACGATATATTTCAACATTTGCCTGAGGTGACTGTGGATGATGGATCCTTCGAGAATGAAAAATTTAAATCATCAGCATGTTTATAAAATCTTTTTGATGTCGTGAAAGGCATATGACATGGCCCGCTGAAAGGTAGCCCCAGCATTTTTAAGACCAAAAGGCATCTTCTTGTATGCAAACGTACCCCAGGGACAAATAAAGGCAGTCTTATGTTGATCTTCAAGACGGATAGTAATTTGATTATATCTGGAGAAACCGTCCATGAAGGAGAAAATCTCATTACCGGCACACTCGTCAATGATCTGATCAATAAATGGTGTGGGGTAATTATCTTTAGGACAAGCTTTATTTAGGTCTCTGAAATCGATGCATACTCGAATCGTTCCTTGATTTTTATCTACGGGAACGGGATTTGAAACCCATTCAGTCAAAGGAACAGGGAAAATGAATCCCGCCTTAAGCAGCTTCTCAACTTCAGCTTTGATAGCTGCTGCCTTTCTAGGATTGACCGGACGAAGTTTTTGCCTCACCGGCTTAGCGTTTTCATACGTCTTGATCTCATGCTGGAAAATAGATGGGTCTATGCTAGGCATTTCCTGATAAGACCAAGCGAATACATCCCTATACTCTTTAAAGAGTTCGGTGTAAATTTGAACCTCTTCACGGGAACATTCAGCTCTGATGAAGACATTCTCAATAATATTGGGATCCCTGGAAATGTTCACCGGGATAGTAGGAGAGATCACAGCCATGTTCCCTTCAGCATAAACCTGTGTTGGTGCCAAAGGGTTCAAGACTGGGTGAACAGGACCAGGAGACCGAGGACTTGGAAAACTAGTTTCAACTTCGTGCAAGTCAGGTAGGAAGTAAAACCGATGATGCAAATCATCCCATGGTCTATCTATACCAGTCATGGCTTCCAGGATTGCCTCTTCAGATGGAAGAGTGGTATCAAGACAATCCTGGGCCGAAGAAGAACTAATCGTCCAAGCCGGAGCCACATCACCATCCAACTCTTCCGGTGAAAGAGGAGCTGGAACAGATTCTACAGTGTCAACAATAGATCGATAAGCAATTCAAATGTAACAGGGGAAATTCCATTCCACCAATTGACTCCCCCAACGTGCGTAGGGAAGGTAAGGTCCAAGGGTCTGAAAAATAATGAGTTCTGAAGAACTCTCTTCGAAGAGGAGCCTTGGAGGATGAAATAGAATTAATATGAACCGTAGGAGGAGGAATATCAAAAGTACCCATCAAGGAAGAATACATTCCAACTCCTAAATTCTCAACAGGCGCCTTAGTATTATCCAACTTAGGAATAGATGAGTCAGTAGACGCATTCAGGTCTACAGGAGGACAGTCCAGTTGATCCACTGTAACAATCCTCCCTTCGTGGGGGAAACATATAATGCGAAATAATGAGGATGCAATGGCATCCATCTCATAAATCCAGTTTCTCCCCAACAGAAGGTTGTAGTCCAAGCTTGCGTCCACTACCTCAACCTCTATATTGACAGTTTTTCCCCCAACACAGATGGGAAAAGCTGGGACAATCCCATGGGGTCTATGAGAATGACCATCGAACGCAGTCAGAACAGTGCTAGATGGAACAGCTTTGGGAGATCCAAGTGTCTTCCAACATGCGAGAGACATCACGCATGTGGAAGCACCCTCATCAACAACCGTCCGAAAGATGTTACACTTTCGGTACGATGATTTAATATGAAAAGCCATGTGATGAGGAAGTCTCTTCTTAAAATTAGTCATATCAAAAGTAATTAGAAGAGAATTTTTCGGATCAATAGCCCCAATGGCAGTGAGCAAAGCACTGCGCTGAGCCGGACAAGACTGGAGTACCTCTAAAGCTGACATAGCACAAGGACTTTCCGCTAGATCTTCTACAATCGAGTAGTTCTGGGCAGCCCTCGCATTTGGATTAATCGTTGATCGCTTAGAAGATGCTTTGGGCATCCAAGGCATAGACTCAACAGTAGGCTTCGTGATGTGAAGCGGCTCAGTAGCATCAGGAACTTCCTTAGCTTTCGAAGACTCTTCTCCGCCATAATCACGGGATCTCGTAGCGATATCCGCGTGAGCACTCATCATAAAAATGTTCGATGGAATTTCCCCTTCCTGGGTGCCCCCAGAGGAAGCCCCAGGATTTTGGTTCACGCCAACAACTAATTGCTGCCCTTGGGGAAAAGGGTTTGTTAACATAGCCTGGGAACTAGAAGAACCCTGCTGGGCTAACAAGCGCTGCGCATCCTGAATTTTAGGGCAAAGGTGTGTGAGATGGTCTCCAGTACACAACTTGCATGGAAACTTCACTTTCTTTTTCTCCTTTGGACCCTCACCAACACGCTCGTTGGTTTTATTTGCATTACCCTTCCCGTTCTTGCCCTTATTCTTGTTATTTCGTCCCTTATTCTTCCCATCGGATTGTTGATTTCCTTTAGGATCAGAAGCTTGGACAACATTTATGGACAGAGACTGGGAAGGCAATGACTCAGCAGGCATAGCCTGACTAGAAGGAGAAGATTGCAAAGACAACTGCTGCAGTTGAGTAAGTAGGCTGGCTGCACCACTATTGATTGATCCGACAAGCCCATCACCATGAGGACCGGGCTTAGTTTTTGATAAATCTAATTTGGAGCGAGGAGCATTGGGAAAATATTTATAAAGGACCCCAGACTGAGAATAGATCAGTTCCAGCTGCTGGGCCCTAAAAATGGCCTGCTCCTCAGAAAATACCCCAGATAGGGATACATCCTTTGAAATATCTGACTGCAGGGATTTGAGAAACCATTCGAGAAGGAATTCTCCAGGAATATGAGCTTTGATAAGCCTCTTCCTTCTCCTCCATTCCTGAATGTGATTAGAAATGTGAGTTGCCTCATCCTGCTTAAAATTAGCCAGGAGTTCGGTCCCAGCCTCATATCTGACAGGCAACTGAAAATGGTTTAGAAATGTGACAGCCAGTTCTCCAAATGTGGCAAAACTGCCCCCAGTTAGCTCGATATACCATTTGGCAGCATTTCCAGTTAGGGTGCGTTGAAATAATCTCAACCTAATCGAATCATCGATCAGGGAGTTCGAAGAACACCATAAGTGGAAAGTGGTGATGTGGTCAGCCGGATCTTCTCCATTCTTACCTTCAAACTTTGGAATGTCTGAAGGAAGTTTGGTGGGAACCGGAGGCCACCCCGGACTATAACGAATCGGATCATTAGTCAACTTTGACAGATCTGGCAAGTTTAACGTTGCCAGAAAAGGTAAGCGAGGTGGAGCCTGAGGATTCCATCCTTGATGGGATGGATTCCCAACATTCTGAAAAGAATACCCTAGATTTGATGAGGCACCAGGTTGCCAAAAAGGACTCGTAGAAAAAGGAGAAGAACCTCCTCCCCACGCCGAGTTACCAAAGCCCAGACCAGTTCCCCCCGCTGAAGTATGAAATGAAGAGGAGAGCCCCTGATAGGGGTTCCAGGCATTATAAAGAGGAGAAAAGGTCTGATAAGCACTCGACGAAGGGAAAGAAGCATTCCCCTGATGACCTGCGTAAAACTGATTCCCTGCCCCTGCTGTAGTAAATACAGGGTTCCAACCTGTAAAAGTAGTCGAGCTTTGCCCCCCAGACCAAGGGTTGAAACTCTGGGTCTGAGAAGTAAATGGAAAGGACCCTAAAGAAGGATTCGAACTAGGAATGTGTCTAGTTCCGAAGGGGAACCCTTGAAACAAAGCTGATCCACTAGCCATGGAAGACATGGGTGTAGATCCAACTGCAGCAGCGGAAAAGGAAAAAGAGGGATTCCCACTAGTGGGCATCCCTGAACAGAAGGGACCAGAATGAGAAGCATGTGCTTGGGTGAAACCAGAGGCAAACATAGCAGCACTAGAAGCAATCGAAGATGAAGCAATAGTGCCCCCTGCTTCAACAGAAGCAGGAGTCCGAATGCCTGCAGCACTCACAGCAGAAGCTGCGTTCCTAGTCGTGGTCATCGAAAGGTATGAATGATACGGAAGATCTTCCGGTCTCTCTGACTCAGGTCCGATGTATTGAACAACGAACGGATAATCAGGAGGAAGAGGAGATGGACCTGACGCAGGAGGTTCAGGTACGTCTTCAATTTTAAAATCTTCTTCCCGAGGAAACAAAACTCGCGAGGTGAGCAGAACGCTCCTCTCGGAACCGACACCGGAATCAGCTATGAAACCTTCAGATCTCTGTGGAGGATCTCTCTCCACTACGTCAGATTTCATAGGGTGGTAACCACCTGCTAAATCACTCCTACGCCTTCTCGAAGAAGGCTTTGTACTCTTGGGAGATAACCCCCGGATTCTCCTCGAACGACGAGGCGCTTGATCAGCCACTTTTATAGATTTTAAATTAGACTCAAAAAAGTGAAAAGCTAGGCAAGCTAGGAGCAAAGAGCACTCACTATAAGAAAAATCCCTGAGATACAATCAAGCAAACAACCTTCAAGTATTTCCACTCCGGGTGATGAGGACCGGACACCAAAATACAGGAAAGCGAAATATAGGACCTCCCGAAAGCAGTCTGGGATGATTAGGGCCCAGAAAAACTAGCGAAGGTATCAGAAACAGTTACGCCGACCTCCTAACGATAGCCTTTGCCGGCTCAAGCACCCAAGCTTTGCAAGGGCACCCCCCAGAAGTACTGTTGAAAGTGATGCGACGTCTGCCTCAGGTACCACGGGTATTCCCCCCCGCAGTCACCTGTGTGGAACCTAGGAGTGGCAACTATGGGCACCAATCCGTGTCAGAAGCCGGGCGGAACGGTCTTGAGGTCAGATTTAGCTAATCAGAGAGGGGGTATCCCTCTTCTCAGCCTTCACTTCCCCTCGCGCTTGACTCTCTGGAGGAGAGCTTTTCCTGTCCACCTAACGGAGTTGGATTTCGCTCAATTAATCAACTTCTATGTTTTGTTTGAGCGGCCTTGGAGAGTTAACTCTCCACTCACCTATTCCAAGGCCCTACAACCTAGCTAGTTGGTGTATGACACTTAGAAAATTTGCTAGTTGATTTTAAATTATATCGCTTATTTTAATGGGCTGTTATGTTAAGTCACAAGGATGCGGAGATGAAACTTATGATGTTTTGATGCAGAAAGAAATTAATAAAAACCAAACTACATGCAAATGCAGTTATTGTCTTTCGATGAAAAGCAACTTCTACACGGGTTCTACGAGATTAAAAATTGTATTTTTTCTTTTCAGAGAGCAAACTCACACTCACAAAAACTATGAAAGTGACTAAATGTTTAAATGCACCTAATGCAAATCACTACAAGCATGCAAATCCTAAGATGCAAAATCTCCTAAAGCAGAGTGAAATTTCCCAAAAGCTCCTTCAGTTTTAACTCTTTTTGGTTGCCCAGAAAGCTAGTTCCCGAAATCAAGAACTCTTAATATGAAGACACCAAAAACGCTTAAAAACAAGAAGAAGAAATCAATGACAACTCCTCCCCAAAATCAAGCCAAAAACCAAAAGCAAGAAACCTCACAAAAGCTTCAAAAGATATGGCGAAACGAAAACAAAAATGCAACAACAAAAGAAAATAACAAGACAAAATGTTTTTTAAGCCTTTGAAATGCAAAAACAAAAAGCAAAGCAAATGTTTTTTTGAGCTTTTTAGTTTTATAAAGAAAGAGCTCGAAAAGACCAAGCAAAACTATCAAAATCCAAACCAAACAAGACTGAATTTCAAGCACAAACTTCAACAATGCTCCAAATCTTATAAGGCTAACTCGTAGCAAGATCAATAAGAGAAAAAGAAGACAAGAAAACTCAGCCACTCAGCCTAGAAAAATAGTGCAAACTCGTCGCAAACAAAAACTTCGAAGAAGCAAGAAAAACTCTTCAAAAGTTGCAACAAGACCTAGCCTATTGAACTCAAGAAAACCAATCAAGAAACGAGCAAAAATCGTAATGCGAAGCACAACACAAAGATAGGAAAGAGTAAATGAGCAGGAGCTCTCTGTTCTGATAAAGCAGAACAGCCAAGAATGCTCAGAAAGCGATCTTGGTACTCAATCCAGAAGTGCCAGCACAAGAAACAACACTTTGCCAAAAAGACTAGTTTTCAATCAAACGAAAGAGAGAAAAGACCAAAAACCACTTCCTTCACAATCCAGAGGGTACAAAGACACTGTAGGAATAGGTCTCCACAACCAGAAAGGACTAAAAAGTCAAGAAATCCAAAAATTCAAAATATGCCTAGGTATACGCTACTTCACAGTTTAGCAACAAGCGTGCATACGCGACTGTGCTAAAGGAAACACGCGTATACGCGACTCCCTTTAGACAAACTTGCGTGTATACGCGACTGTGTGCAGAAAAAAGCGCGTATATAAAGGTAAATAATGAAAAAAAAAAAGGATCAAGCCTGGATAAGAAACCAGGACTTCAGTCTGACTGAGAAAGAGTAAACTGGACTGCAAATAGAAGTTAAAACTGTTGGAAACCTATCAAACAGCTGAAACCACCCAACAGGGGAATCACAAGAATGCGATCCCCAGTGGAGTCGCCAGTTCTGTTTTGGGGAAAATCACCCTAGAGGTTTGTTGGGTTACAACCTCCACAGATCAGGGCATGCTACTCAAGAAGGACTCACACAACCATACATGTTCATGAAAAAATAAATAGAGCAGATCGAGGAACTTACCCGTAGGTCCTATGGTTGAAGCAGATCCCACGGGGTCCAAACCCCCAGCAACCCTTCTTCCTTCTTAACCTGAAAGACAAGAAGAAACAAGCACGAAGAACTGGTTGTACAGCATATATCTACTCTAAATGTTAGTGAAATCCACATGAAACATTAGATAAACCATAACAAATGCTTAAATAACAATGTTCTCATGTATGCAAGTAGACACTAACACGTATATTTCGGGAACAAGATGGTTCTTCTGTATTATAAATAGCATGTACAGAAATAACGAGTGGAGAGATCACCTGAATCCTTCCACGATCTTTGAGCAGACCATCGTCCGGATCCGTCCCACCCTTGCCTCGCTACGATTCCTTCCGAACTGGTGCATACGAGATGACATATAAAGAGATGAGCATCTCCAGGAAACAAGGGTTTCTTGTAATGAACTGGGAAGTGCAGGAGGCACGGGAATTTATACTTGGATAGGGAATACCAACAGAGTATAATATCAATAATTTCTCTCTCCCCCTTAGGCCATGCACATGAGGGGCTTTTATACTCCCTCAAAGTAGTTTCAACAGTTGGAAACAGTTGGCCACGTGCTGGGGTGGTTGAACTACCAGAGTAACCATCAACCCAGCTCGAAAATAGGGAATTTTTATATATTTTTTAATGATTTTAATGGCATACGCGGAAAAGTGCAGTTGGACTCACGTATACACGCGGAAAAGTCTAGGCATAATCGCGTATGGGGATTTTTACACTGTTTTTTAGTGAATTTGTCCAAGTCTGTAGGAATGGGTGCCCAAAGCCATAAAAGCAATCATGAATCATATGAAGGTGAGAAATGATGCTATAACACTTATGAAACCTTAAATGACCTAGTGGGAGGCTCTTTGGACTTGTATTTTGACTGAAAGTTTAGCTTGGGGTCCTCAAGTGTGAAAAAAAGAGTTTTTTGATATTTTGATGTATTGAAGATCCAAACTCCAATGTATTTAATTTATCTAAATAACCTACAGAGATAGTTTTGAGACCATCAATGCTTGAGGCATTTGCTGAATAAGGGGAAGAGTAGGCTAGCTGGTGACCTTAGGTGACAAGTGGAGGGGTGAGGCAAATACAAAATAGAGTTTTGTGGTCATAGGTGGAAAAAAATAATGAATGTGAGTGGAATGAGCCCATGATGGGTCTTCTAGGAGTGGTAGGATGACCATGACATGATAGATTAGTAAAATAGTGAAAAATTTATCCTAAGGATGATGAAGGAAGTGAGATTTCTAAAACTCACAATATTCATGAATTTTGTTTTTAGAAATCTAGGATAAGCATTTAGTCATCTACAAAAAGCAAAAATGACTGATGAATAACACTACAAAGATGCAATCCTTTCCCTGCACCATGGGAAATCTTGTAATAAAATCCATGTAGATGCTCTCCCATTTCCCCTATGGAATGAGAAGTGGTTGTAGCAAACCTGCAGGGTGACTCATCTTTCCTTTTTTCGTCTGACAAACTTCACACTCCCTAACATTTTAGAGTACGTCCTCCTTGAGGTCCCTCCATGAGAAACTGTCCCTAATGGCTCTGTAAGCTTTGGTGAACCCTTGATGGCTTGAAAGCGGTGAGTCATGGGCTTCACGCAAGATATTCTCCCTGAGCTGGGAGTTACCTGTCAAGAAAATCCTATCCTGGCAATATATGACCTCATCCATCACCCAATACCTATCATATGTCACCTACCCATCCAACACCTCACAAGCAAAACGGTCCTGGGAATACTCCAACAACAACTGAGCCCTCCAGTCTGCGTCAAGGCTCATCAAGGACAACACTACTGGTCTCCGTGACAAGGCATCTGCCACCACATTGTTCTTCCCTTTCACATACTCAATGTCAAAATCATAGGCGCGGATCTTGCTAACCCATTTATGTTGTGTCTCCTGCAATTGTTTCTGCTCAAGGAAGAACCCGAGATTGTTGTGGTCAGTCCTCACCTAAAATCTGTTACCCACAAAATGCTGTCGAAACTTGGCCAACGCGTGTAAGATGGCCAACATCTCTTTGTCGTATATTGGGTACAATATCTCATGCAGGAGTAGATTCTGATTCTCAAAAGCTATAGGATGGCCCCCCTACATAAAAATTGTGCCTACTCCCTCTCTTGAAGCATCACACTCTAGCACAAAGGGCTGCATGAAATACGGCAATGCCAACACCGGGAAACTTCTCATCACCTCCTTGAGCCTGTCAAAGGCCTTTTGCGCAACATCTGTCCAGCCAAAAGCCCCTTTCTTGGCGAGATCCATGAGGGGTGCTGCAAGTTGTGAAAACCCCTTAAGAAAATTCTGGTAGCAGGTGCAGATGACTATAAACCCTTGGAGTCATGTCACATTCTTTGGTTCCGCCCAATCCCGAATGGCCCAAATATTTTCCTCATGGACCCTTACCCTGTCCAATCCGATGATATGCCCCAGGTAGAGCATCTCTGTAAGCCCAAACTCGCACTTGGATAACTTAGCATAGAAATGTGGCTGCTCCAATATATGGAGTACAACCTCAATGTGATGCAAGTGTTCCTCCCATGTGCGTCTATAGATGAGAATGCCATTGAAAAATACCAGCACAAAATTCCTCAAATGACCACGAAAGATGTGGTTCATACAAGACTGGAGCGTGGTCAGAGCATTGGTCAGCCCAAAGGGCATCACCAAAAAATCAAAAGAGGGTATGTCAAAAAGAAAAATAATATGAAGAAAAAGACAAAAAGATAGAAAATTGAAAAAATAATGAAAAGAGAATAAAACCCCACAAAATAAAAATAGAAATAATACCGAAAGTGCTGCAAATTTAAATACCACTAATGTTAAATTAGTTTCCTTTATGTTGAAAATTCAATAAGATTGTGTGTAGCTTGTCTTAAAATGCCACAATGACTAGATTGTTGTTCCAATCATTGTTATAGCATCATTTATCACCAACTTATACTTGATGATTTATACATTGGCCTTGGGCAACCCTTCCCTTCAGACTTGGACATATTTCTCAAAAAACAGTATCTTAAAACCCATACATGACTCTGCCCAGAATTTTCCGCATATATACGTGAGTCCATATATAGAGAATCGTGCATGCCATTTTAAACATTAAATATATATATATTTTTCCTATTTTAGAGGCGGGGTTTACGGTTGTTCCAGTAACTTAACCACCCCCACCTGTGGCCTAACTCTTCCTAATTGCAAAAACTAATTTGAGGGTGTATAAAAGCCCCTTAAGGGAATGGCCTAAGGGTGGAAGAGAGAGAGAAATATAGATATTATATGCTGTTGGGGCCCTATCAAAGTCTGATATATTCCCATGCCTCGCTACACTTCCTAGATATTTTTAGGAAACCCTTGTTTCCTTGAGATGCTCACCACCCTATGTGACATCCATTGTGCATTATTCTTGGAAAAAAACTTGAGAGGCTAGGGATGGATGGATCCAGAGGATGGTATGCTCGAAGGCCGTGGCAGATTTTAGGTGATCTCTCCACGTTTGTTTACTGTACATGTCATTAATAATAGAAGAGCCATCTTGTTCCTAATGTTTACGTGTCAATAATATTTTATAAATGTGTAATGATAATCAATTGAACATTTAATATTGTTTTTATGATGTTATGCATGATTTCCACTAATGTCTAGAGCATATATATGCTATACAACAAGGATTTTGTGTTCGTTCTTTACTGATTTACAGGTTAAGGAGCACAAAGTGTTGCAGAGGGTTTGCACCTTGAAGGTTCTACTTCAACTGAGGGATATCTGGGTAAGGTCTACAACCTGTAGATTCTATTTATTTGCATAGAAGTTGGTTTAGTGAGTCCTTCTCGTAATGACATGCCCTTGATATGTAAAGGTTCATCAAACCAAGACCTTTAGGGTAACATTTCCCCAAACAAAAATGGCGACTTCACTGGGGAAAAGTCTGGGCAGAGTCGCGTATGGGTTTTAAGATACATTTTTTTGAGAAATATGTCCAAGTCTAAAGGGAAGGGTTTCCCAAGGCCAATGTATAAATAATCAATTATAAGCTGGTGATAAATGATGTTATAATCTGGTGATAAATGATAAAGGACGGTGAGCATCGTCCTCCTGAACCAGAACCATACCAATGATAGATTCTTCTGCCGCGAGATACAAGAGGAAATCCTTGCTATAATCGGGTGGAATCAATAAAGGAGAAGAGGTCAATGCTTTTTTCAAAGCATCGAATGAGAGTTGAGCAAAGTCATCCAAAAAGAATAGAACTCCCTTCTTTAATAATCTCATAAATCATTTTTTAATCTCGACATAATTTACGATGAATCTTCGTAGAAAATTAGCTTTTCCTTGCAGACTTTGAAGTTGACGAATTGAAGATGGGGGAGGCAACTGAAGTATTGCCTCAACCTTGAAGGGATCTACCTGAATTCCTTCCATAGACACTATGAATCCCAACAACCAACCGGATGTGACAGAAAAAACACACTTGTTCGGGTTCAACCGGATTTTATAATGCCAACATCATTCAAAAAATTGACGGAGGTGAGAAGGATGATCAATTCTCTTGCGAGAACGAGCAGCTAAATCATCCAAATATGCCTCGATAATATTTTTGATGTCGTGGAAGGCGTAATAAATGGCCCGCTGAAAAGTAACTCCAGCATTTTTGAGGCCAAAAGGCATTTTCTTGTAAGCAAAGGTACCCCAAGGAAAAATAAATGCAGTGTTATGCTGATGTTCAGGATGTATAGTAATTTTATAATATCAAGAGAAACCGTCCATCAAGGATAAAATATCATTCCCTGCACACTCATCGATAATATTATCTATAAACAATGTTGGGTAGTTATCTTTAGGACATGCTTTATTTAGGTCTTTGAAGTCGATGCAAACTCGAATTGTTCCTTGTTTCTTGTCCACATGAACTGGATTTGAAACCCACTCAGTCAATGGAATTGGGTAAATGAACCCTGCCTTTAGTAGCTTCTCCCGCTTAGCTTTGATATTTGCGGCCTTCCTAGGGTTGACCGGACGAAGCTTTTGCCTGATAGGCTTAGCATTTTCGTATACCTTGATCTCATGTTGGACAATAGATGGATCTATACTGGGAATTTCCTCATAAAACCAGGCAAACACATCTCTAAACTCTCAAAAGAGATCAGTGTAAATTTGAATCTCTCTAGGGGAACATTAAGCTCCGATGAAGACATTATCTATGATATTGGGATCTCTGGAGATGTTCACTAGGATAGTAGGAGAAATCACAGCCATGTTCCCTTCAACAAAAACCTATGATGGTGCTAAAGGATTCAGGACTGGCTGAATAGGACCATAAGACTGAGGGCTAGGAAAAATTGATACAACTCATCTATTTGAGACCCCTGGACCTTACCTTCTCCTACCTTCTCAGTCGCCCTGCGTTCCGTCTCCTGTGTCCCTCTTCTTCCTCTTGACCGGGTGACTGCTATTTATCCACCCTCTTTCGCAACTGTTAATTCTTCTCTGTGTCCTTCTTCAGCTACTTCCGACTTCTCTCTTGCCGTCTGTGTGTTTCGCTTCCTGTCTTCTGCTGTATATCCTCATGCATCTGCTTTCTTCAATTATCTCTTGCTTCTGTGCTGCCTTGATAGCTCCGCGGGTTACGGTAGCTGTGACTCGATCGCGATTTCCATGTGTCATCTTGCGACAACCAGAAAAGATCATCCTTTATTCAAAATACAAAATATTCCAAACAAGTTTTCAAAAACAAGGGCCCCAACAGGCCCCGACCATAGTTCCTTGACTCGTCCCCGAGTCAATCACAAATGACAGTCTCTATCTCCATCGTCCCGCTTGATCTCGTGCCCTGTTCGGCCTATGTGCCTTCGTTTTGTACCTGCTCCTGTTGTGCACCATCAGCTTGTTCCTGTTCTCGCTGTGCGCCTTCTGCCCGTTGTTCCAACAAGGGCCCCAACTCTAGGACTTTGCAGAACGCTGTAGCTTTAAGCTCCATGAAGGCTGATATAGCTTGCTTCCACCCCTGCAAGAGTGAATCTGTGGCGTCAACGATCCTGGTGATAGCGGCCTCTTCTAGGGGTGTCGGGACAGTCCCGAACATCGTGCTAATTTGGGTTTCGGCCTCGACGGCTAGGTGTTGCATCATCCTGGCGATGTTTTGGAGGGGCGGGCGGAGCTCACGAATTACTCGTTTGGCCACTGCAGAATTGGCTTCCGTTTGCTGGATTTGTACTTCGAGCTCATCCGCCTGTGGGTATAATTGTTCCAACCTTGCGGGGTCCGTGACCTCTTGAATTTCCCTGGAAACCTGCTGTAGCTGTGCG
This sequence comes from Pinus albicaulis, assembly GCA_034641835.2. Lineage (NCBI taxonomy): Eukaryota > Viridiplantae > Streptophyta > Pinopsida > Pinales > Pinaceae > Pinus > Pinus albicaulis. The sequence continues at coordinate 205,087,049 of CM076575.1, read as the reverse complement.
GAGATTGGCTGTGCTTTGACAGTCAAGGCCAGTGAACATTCCTGGAGACCCTTCAGGAGGTCATGTGCCTCGCGTGCCGCAGAGATGAGTGTTTCCTGCATCTGGGTCGCCTGGCCCTGCATTGCGGTAACCTGGGCTGAATAGGTAGCCGTTGGGTCGGGCAGCGCTGGGCGCGCGTCTAATGTTGCACGGAGCTCCGTATTTTCCCGATGGAGACCAGTAAGGGCAGTCCAGATTTAGAAGGCTTGGATGACGACATTCTGCTCCATGACATCAGCAGGCAGCGGGGCATAATGAGCCTTTACCGAGGGCCATAGGCCTAAAAATACCTGAGTTACGTTGGCTATCTGATCTCGCAGGCGGTCCTATACTGTGATAAGTTGGTCGCGCTGTTCAGTAAGCACCATGATCTGTTGTTGTTGCTCTTCGCACCACTGCTATAGCTCTGAGAGAAGCTTCTCGGCCTGCTGGGCCGCCTGCTAAATGAATAAGTACAACTGTGTTATACCCCATGTTTCTAAGTGAGCTGTGCCCGAAGCACCCTGGTCTGGCCGCCTTTCTTGGAGGGGTTTCCCACTGGAAATGAAGCGGTTGGAATGCTCTGGAGGGGACGGCGGTGCCTGTTGCTGCGTTGAGTTGGCCATATTCAAATCTGGTCGCTCCTGCTAATCGTTCTGGCCAGTGAGGGGAGGGTCAGCATGCTTAGGCTGAGCCTCGGCCAAGTCAGCCCCAATGTTTTCCAGCTGGGTAAATATAGCAGATAAAGAAACCTGGGGTGTGCCCACGGGGTCGACTGGTGGTACTACAGTAGCAGTACGGAAGTCAACTTCAGCCCCGTGGTCCCCGCCAAAGAGTTCTCGGATGAGTGGGTTAGACACAGTGGCAGATGAATTTGATGGAGTGGATGAAGTGGTAGGCGGAGGTGGAATGGTGGATGGAAGTGGAACTATGGATGGAGGTCAAATGTTAATAAAATCGGAAGGGTCAATAAGGGGTTCTTCCTGGATCAGTGCCCCTATAATTGGGGGCGGTGGCGGATCATCATCAGTAAGGTCCACCACCAGATTGTCTACGGTGGTGTGGGCCCGCTTGGTCGGAGGAGTTTCCAATTGCTTGGGGCCCAGGCCCTTTCCTCCCATGGGGGTGACAATTGGGCTTGCAAAGGTAAATAAAATAGTCAGGAGGAGAGAAGTAAGCAGAGTGGTGGGGGTGTGCAAAGTAGATCGAGAAATCTGAAATTCAGAAAATAAAGGGAACGGTGAGGCACCACTGGAAATAACCTGAGCGACTGCATTGAAATTCCGCACCTGTGTATTAAAGTGGCAGACGACGAGGACGAGCGGTTTTGGAAGTTCTTGTGATGGGGCTGCCGCATCCGTCTCGGCAGGCTGTTGCAATGGAAACATCCGCTCAAAGTTGTACCTGGGAATGCCGTCGCGGATTTTCTTCGTGACCCTCGGCCACGAACAGACTTCATGGTGGAAAGTGGCATCGTCCAGCTGGAACTTCAACGACGTCATGTGGAAGGTATTTTCCAGCACGCAAGAGGGTCGGAGGTAAGTATGCCTGTGACTTACCCCGAACCACACTTGCTCGCTATACTCGTCCAATAGGTTCCTGGGCACCCGCTGCTGGCTGGCTACGACGTCCGTCATTAAGCCGTACCAGGTCCGAAATGCTTCGGCATTCACCTGCTTGGTGCTCGGATCAGGCGAAACCTTCCATGGAACAAATTTCATCGCAAGAGGCTGGCCCTCTGGAATTTCTACGGGTTGCCTGACAAGAGGGGTGTGCCATTTCCACGTGGCAAAATAGATGATCAAGTATCCATAAATGAAGCTGGTCGTGCGCTTGTAGTTCTCTTCGCACGCATCAAATAGCTCTTTCAAGAGAAAGGAGCACCAATTCAGCTTGGCACCCTGAACGCAGTGCTCCGCAATAGAGATGGTGTTCAAGGTGCATTCACCCTTGGTGTATTGCCTCATTGTCTTGCTGGCAATGAGGTAGCAAGCAAATTTAATCTCGGGCGTGTTAATGAGCTCTATCTTGGCTCCCTTCCCTCCCCGCCGGGTGCCATATTTGCTGTACAGGTCTGTGTCCCTGGATTTCCATGCGCGCTTAGAGGTGGTCTGGCATGCGGTCGAGACTTCCGCACCATTCTGGGAGAGCCTGGTTAGACAATGGATGTCTTCAGCGTGAATGGGAATTTCCTTTTTTAGCCACAAGGACCCATTCTGAATGTGGCTAAGTAAGAACCGAGTACACTGCAAAACTGGTCCGGTGGTCCCGAAGACTGGAAGATTTCTGAGATTCATGAGAGAAGACTACTGAAGGCCCTGGAATGCTGGTAAAATTCGGTTGGCGAAGTTCCCGGCTGTGCTGTAATAGTGTTCCATATATACTTTCCAATTGAGCACCGGGAATTCAAAGGCGTCAGAAAGGTTGGCGTCTATCAAAGCTGCACTGTCGTATTTTCTGACCAGAGACTCTGTCCTGTGCATCCTACTGTCAAGTTCTGGTTCGACGACGGATAGAAGGGCCTTCGGCATTTTTGCTCGTTGCTGATAGACATGGAGAATTCGGCTTGGTATCCTCTCTCAGTGCTTTTCGCCTGTCTGCTCCTTCTGCTTCTGTGCTGTTGCAATTGCTAATGCCAAGTGTTTCGACATTGTCATGCTTTTCTTCATGCAAATGATGTAATCGTCTGGCACGAGTGGAGTTGATGAGACCCCATAATGAGTTAATTCTTGCTGGCATTCTTCTCTGCGATAATCGTGCAAACAATGGCATGCCAATGGGTATTCTGACAGTTGCTGACGGTGGCATGGGGAAATGGGCAGACGCGATGACTAAGGTCACAACAGATGATGGCAAAATGATTATGGCAAGGTTACTTCCAATTATGGCAATTTATGATGCAAATCGGGATGATCCTACGGACTGACACAAATACTGACTGAAATGACCTGGAATGACACTGGCACGTCTATGGATCCTACAGGGATGACACGTTGGACACGCCCCTCCCCGACCATAGTCGGTTGCGGTGCAGTCCCCGCAACAGAACGATTATTGATAAATGATGCGAAAAAGGAAAATATTACCTATGCTCATCCCGGTTGCGGGAGAGTTATTCAGCTACACTACTCTACGGGTGCTCTCGGTTGTGAGAGTTATTGATGAATGTGGGGAGAACCTTACTCCTTGTAGGGTTTCAGGTGTGCGCCATTCACCCATCCCGGTAAAACAGTACCGTCTAGCTGAGCCAAATGAATGGCGCCAGATTCTCTAATCTCGATGACAAAGTACGGTCCTAACCAGCGCATCTCTAGCTTGCCTGGAAAATTCTGGAACTTGCTGTCATATAAAAGGACCTTACCGCCAACCTGTAATACTTTTTTCTTGATGTGGCGATCATGCCATGCTTTCTGCCTATCCTTTTGAACCTTCTGATGAAATTCTGCCAGGAACCAGGCTTCGTCTAGTTCCTGTAATTCATGTAGGCGCTCCTGGAGTGATGCTTCTTCTGATAACTAGAGAGTTGTGGCAATTAAAAGACTTGGCACCATGAAATCGGTGGGGATCACAGCTTCCCAGCCATACACCAATTGGAACGGGGTCTGATTGGTCAAGCGCTTCACCGTAGTTCGGTAGGCCCAGAGCGCAGCTGGTAGCCGTTCATCCTAGTCATCCCGTTGGGCGTTACAAATCTTTGTTAACCCATTTTCAAGAATTTTATTAAATGATTCAATAGTACCATTGGCCTACGGGTGGTACGGGCTTCTTTTGTGATGATGAATCATAAATGTGTCCAAAAGCGACTTGACCGTGTCATTAAGGAAATGCGTACCTTGATCACTGGTTAAACTTCGTGGGCAGCCAAACCTGCTGATGATGTTTTCAAAGATAAACCGTGCTGCGGTATCCACTGTGCAGTCTTGTACCGCCACTGCCTCAGCCCATCGGGTGAGGTAGTCAGTTGCAGTAATGATGTATCGGGCCTTGGAGTGCCTAGCGACTGGGGCGATGGGGCTTACAAAGTCGATGGCCCATTTCTCGAACGGCCGCAACACATGCACTGGGTACAACGGAAGTTTGTCCCTGTGAGAAGGCCTCCCCGTCCGCTGGCACACGTCACAACGCTTCAAAAATGCTTTACAATCGGCATGTACTATCAGCCACCACAAGCCAGCTTGGAGCACCTTCCTTGTGGTCGGTTTCGCACCCACGTGCCCTCCCGCAACACCGCTGTGGCATTCCCACATCACCGCTTCGCGCTCGTGGTCAAGGATGCACCGGTGCAGAACCTCATCAAGACCCAACTTATATAGCTGCCCCGCGATCAGTTGGTATTCGGCAGCATGGATGACCAAGTGCCGTTTCTAGAGCGGGGTGTAATCCTGAGGGCATTACCGTGGTCAGATAGGTGGAAATGTCGGCTAAATAATCCGGTACCGCTTTGACCCGAAAGAGGTCAGCATCCGACAGCTGATCATCAAGTGAGCCGTCATTCTCCCCCATCTCCAACCTAGATAAATGGTCGGGCCCGACGTTCAACCTCCCAGGCTTGACGATCACCTCAAACGAAATTTTTTGAAAGAGCAGCAACCAACGACAGATCCGTCCTTCCAAAACAGGCTTATTTATTAAGTACTTCAATGCAGAGTGGTCTGTAAAGAACTTAAATTTTCCTCCAAGAAGGTAGTGGCGGAACTTCTGGAGAGAGTACACCATTGCCAATGCCTCCCGTTTGGTAGTGGTGTAATTGTTCTCCGCATTAGACAATTTGCGGCTGGCGAAGTAGACTGGATGATTGACTGTCGTGTCTCCTGGTTGCGCCAAGACAGCCCCAAGTGCAATACTGGAAGCATCAATATGCACATGGAACTGATTATCCCAGTCTGGGTGAAAAAGTATAGGTGTCGTCGCCATATTCTCCTTCAAAATGTCAAGAGCCTACCGACACTCTTCCGTCCACTGGAATATTTCTGATTTCCACAGTAATTTCTCCAAAGGGGCAGTGATCTTTGCGTAATTGCGAATAAACCGCCTGTAATATCCTGTGTGCCCGAGCAGTGCTCGCAACTGCTTCACGGTTTTGGGGGCTTCCATGTGGACTATTACGACGACCTTGGCGGGGTCGACGCAGGCTCGCTTGCACACCACGTGTCCTAACAGCGTGCCGAAAGGAACTGCAAAAATAAATTTTTTCAAGTTCAGGGAAATCTGCAACTGTCGACACTGTTCAAACATAATACGCAACAGGGTGGCATGTTTCTTCAGCAGACTGTAGACAGTCCAATAATCCATGTAGACTTCTAGGAACTTGTGTATGTACTCCCGAAAAGCAGAAATAAAAATCTGGGAAAACACGGCCGAAAAGTTTTTCAAACCGAACGGCATCACGTGGTATGCAAACGATCCCCATTCAGTGGTGAATGTCGTTTTCGGCTTGTCCTCTTCCGCAATGCGCACCTGATGGTAACCTGAAAAACCATCTGTGACGGGATAAGCTTCGTCTCGCAACATGATCCAAGACTTCAATGCTAAAAGGTGTGGGAAACGGATCATGGATGCAGGCGTTTTTCAAACTTCTGTAATCGACACAGACACATATCTCTGCCTTGTCCTTCTTATTCTGAATGACGATAGGGCTCACCCACTCTGCTTCTTCCACTGGAAAAATGAGACTTGCAGCCAGCATCTTGTCAATCTCCATCTTGAAGTTTTCTTTGATTCATGGGTTCAGCCAGTAGGGTCGATGCTTTACGGGTCGGGCATCCGGTTTCAGCACAATGCGCATTTCTCCGAGGTCGCCCTTGATACCCTTCAGATCCGCAACCGACGAAGGAAATAAGTCTTCATATTCCTGGAGGAGGCTGAATATTTCCTTGGTCGTCTCCTCGTCCCAGTAATCTCCAATAGTAGCCAACTTGGGCTTGTCCTCCGTACCGATGTTCAACTTCTTGGTCTTTAGCAGCCATAAATGGATGCCTTCGGTGGTCGATTCTTCGTTGAGGTTCCGCTCGCCTTCCTTTTCTTCAAAATACAGGTGCCTGAGGTCCTCCAGACTGTCATTGTCTAGACCTCTGTCTATCCGTTAGCAAACCAACTCACGTCTGGCTACAGGGCATGGTGCATGCCTTCAAAGCCTGAGTCACGCAACTCCACCGTGACAAGGCGGCGTGGTGGTTCCACCACCACCTTGCTGACGTGGACTGTAGTGCGATGTCCAAAAGTGGTATTCGGCGACTTTCTGGAACCGTGTCTTCCACCTTTGCAATAAAGGTATTCATAGCCTGCATGTTCGACAGGGTGGGGTATGCTCTGAACTTAGCACCAATCCAACTAACTCGAGCAATGGTTGCACATCTCCGCGTGCTGGTTTTGTAACCCCCTTGTTGCTAGTATTCCCACGCGAGCTCTGACCCCAACTCCAAGCTCTAGACACTGCGCCAGCTGACGGAGCTGGTTACCGTCAGGTTGATATAATCGTCTCGCTTCCTTGCAGTAATATGATAAAGGGATCCATCATCTAAGCATCCTCCTGGTTGTCCACAGTTTCGGTATATCGCGGACCTTGATACGGGTCGAGGGGCTGCATGACCCGTACCTCCTCATCCTCGAAGATCATCAGCTCCTTTTTGAGGTCGATGATGGCGTAATTCTCAAAAGCCCAATCGATGCCTAGTAGGGTAGGGTAAGGATCCTTGTCCCCCATAATATCAATAACCTCAAAATCTGTGTAAGTCTTCACCCCCACAATGTCGACCTCGACGCTTTCGAGTCAGCCGATCGGCAGAATGCAGTACTGGTTCGCCATTCGGAGTTGGATTGGCGAGTAGGTCAGCCATGGTCATCCAAGAGCCTCCCACATATTCCGCGGCATAATGTTGACGTCAGATCCCAAATCAAGAATGGTGTCGCTGATTTGGAATCCCACAACCTGCGTGTTAAGCCATAACTCCTTTCCTGTTCATCGCTTGTTTCGTTTAACCCGCCGCACACACTGAGGTGCGGTGTCCCTAGGTTCCCTTGGCCCGGTATTCCCCTGTAGTGCGTCCTGTAGAGTATGCTTGAGCTAATCCAGCAGCAAAGCATTATCAACAATTTTGAGGAACAGGTGGAACCATTCCTCAATCAGGGTCCCCGTGGCGCTCTATTCGCCCGAACTAGTCATCGGGGGTAGCTGAAGGCCCCCAGCTTCCCGCAGCTGAGCAAAGGCCTCCACAGCCTCCTGGAAGTACTTCTTCTGTGCGTCTAGCTGGATCAGTTGTTTGGGGGAGGCAGGTTGAATAGCCCGGACCATCTCCCTTCCATGGGCGTCCTCACCCGTCTTCTTGCCACCCCGCGTCACGATCGCGACATTCTGCATGGCCAGGGTCGCGGTCCCTCCTGGCTCTGAATTTACCAAATTCGTTCCCCTCTGCCGCGCCCGTTCTTCCCACTTCTTGATGAGCTCTGGACAGTCCTCTGTTGCATGGGCGTTCACGTGGCATTGAGAACACCAAGGACGTCGCGGCAGAGGGCATTCCTGAGCCACGTGATCCTCCTGGTCACAGTTGTAACATTTCGTCGGACCTCGCCCCCCTGCACGGCCTCCGCGCATACTGCCTCCTCTCCCCCTGGGGGTCTCATTCACCCTGTAGGAAAGTCGGTCCAACCGGTCTGCGAGTGCGCCGAGAGCCCTGCACTGCTCCGTGTTGTGAGTCGTGGAAGCACAAAACTCACAATATACGTTGTTTGGGACATTGGAGTACTTCTGTAGTATCGGGCACATCCGAGGTGGATGCCCCATTGTCCAAAAAATCTCGCAGTACTCCGTGGTGGTGGGGTTTGGTTGAGGTGGGAACCCCGTGTAAGGCTGTTGCGGCTGGTATACCCCTTGCGGATTCATTTCTGTGCCTCCCTCGGTGGGTGGACCCCCCTGGATCACCGCGACCGAGGGTCCCATACTCATGCCATGCAGCCAAGGACATTCGGTTGCGACGTGGCCTTCAACTAGGCAGTGAGTGTACCAAACATTCGGCCTGGCTGGCCTTATAGGTTGCATCTCCTTGAGCTTTTCCGTCAGACTAGAGATCTGGTGTTGTAGTCCCAACAAGGAGGGATCCGGCGGGGCCGACCCTCCTCGATATTCCTGAGGGTAACCTGCCATGGCCTCTATCTTCATGGCCTGCTCTAAAGCATCCTGCAGGTTGTCAATCTTCTGTTGGGTGAGGGGAGTTTGCGTCAAGGGAAGAAAAGCCTTCATGAACCAGTCCCTCTGATGGTTTGGGTCGATCAGGTAACTGAGTTTCACGATCGCGTCCTTGAATCGCCGCATTAGATCCCATGCGGTCTCTCCTTCTTTCTGCTTAATTTCCCAGAGCTTGGACAAACCCTGTTGGTCCGTGTGGGGAAGTTTAAATTCCTGGAAAAAATCCCGCTTAACATCTGCAATTACTAGATTAGGATGGGCCTCAGACCACTTGATAAACCATCGTAGAGCCCTTTCTCTGAGCGTGGTCTGGAACTCTATTAACTTCCCTGCATCTGGCGTCTACCGAGCCCTCCATATGGCTTCGCACAGGTACCAGTGTTTCTCTACATCGTCATTGCCCTGGCCAGAGAACTCTGGATACTGGGTGAAAGACCCCGCCATATTTACTTACGGAGGGCTAACCAGGATAAAGCGTCCAGGTCCTGGTTGCGTGATTATTCCACTAGGAAGTGCGATATTACTGGTGCTGCTACTACTGACGTGTGGTGCTGTCGACAATGAACTACTATGCAACTGACTCAATGCTTGTAACTTAACAAAAATATTGCTCAAAGGTTGATAAAGAACCAGGGGAAGGTAGGGATCCTTGCCATGCAGAATGTTGGAAGCAGGGCTGCCCTGAGAAATGAATGTCGTCCACTCCTGAAACAACCGCTGCATCACGATGTACCATTCACCATCGGAGCTCTCGTGGGGTTGCATACCTACATCATCTTCGTCAGTCACTGTCTCCCTTTCTTGCTTAGTTGGGCTCCCATGCACCCGCCATACTCCCACAGCGGTCCCTTCTTCTTCCTGGGTATCCACGTCCATAATTCCTATTCTCTGAGGCACCTCCTTCTGGTTCTTCCTATCGGTTTCCCTTCGTTTCAAATCCCGCATCACCCATTTTTTCCACCTATCGGCGATCTGCGCCCGTCGATGGGCACGTCGCTCCCTCAACTTCTGTGCGGCCTCGACATCCATTCCCCACTTCCCGCCTCACATTCTACGTAGCATCTGTCCCTTTCGCCCTTCCCCCAGCATCGAAGGTTTACGCTTCCATACTTGCCTTTTGTAATTCCATTAGCCCTTCATCCACCATTAGGGCCTTAATCCACAGCGGAATCTCCTTGAGCAGCCTCCCTCTTAGCCCAGAGCGGAAGGTAGCTTTAGCCTTCGAGAAGTATTGGTAGCACTCTACGACAAACTCTACAATATATCCGCCCAAAGTGGTCTCTACCCAGAAATCCACCGCGCGGGTCAATTCATTGTCCAACCGATGCAAAGCTACCAGATCCCCATGCACCCACTTACGGTTTATCTTCCTCGAGCCGTCCTTAGGCACCTTTGTCCGTAACCTTCGCAACCAGTTGTAGAGGTCACTAGGGAAATTTCCCCAGAGGATCTCGTACGTATCACTGGCTGAATCTGAGAAGAGGACGAGCTCTTTGATCGTCGCCTCCTTTTTCTTGGTCAAATCTTCTTGCTGAGCAATAAATTGGTCGAGATGATTATCCCACCATCACCGTATTTCGCCTTCATAGATCCTTGAGACCATGATCTAGTTCTCCTCTTATCATGCGGGTCCTGGCAATGGAACCATTTTTTGGCGAGGAATCAGGTCTCGCAGGCAAGACCCAGGTTTAGGAGTTGTGGCCAACAAGGGAATCCGCTGTAGTCTAGAACCACGCCGGCATTATCACCCTACTCCGGAGAGTAGAGAGTCTCACCCGAGGCATGCCGCAACCACATGCAAGATGGGAATAGATCGATGGCAAGGAATAGATCCGCAACTCATGATTACCATAAAACAGATTGCATAAACATAAATATATCCGCAAGAACATTCAGAGCATAAATAGGTGTTAAGAAAATAAAATTTTAAACCATCGCAACCATTATGCATGCATAAGAATTACATAGTAAGACAGTAACCTGCAATTGTATTGATATCTTCATGCACCACCTTCGTTACATAGCTTCCACAAGGAGAGCTTACAGTCTATTACAGATGCCTTACATAACAGAAAGGTAAATGAGAGAACCCTAGGAACTACAAAGATATCCTGGCTGATCTCCTTCAGTTGCCCTGCGTTCCATCTCCTGTGTCCCTCTTCTTCCTCTCGGTCGGGTGACTGCTATTTATCCACCCTCTTTCGCAATTGTTAGTTCTTCTCTGTGTCCTTCTTCAGCTGCTTCCAGCTTCTCTCTTATCGTCTGTGTGTTCCGCTTCTTGTCTTCTGTTGTATATCCTCATGCATCTGCTTTCTTCAGTTATCTCTTGCTTCTGTGCCACCTTGATAGCTCCGCGGCTTACGGTAGCTGCGACTCGGTCGCGATTTCCATGTGTCATCTTGCCGCAACCAGAAAAGATCATCCTTTATTCCAAATACAAAATATTCCAAACAAGTTTTCAAAAACAAGGGCCCCAACAAGAATGACCATCAAATGCAGTTAGAAGAGTGGCTGAAGGAACAGCTATGGGAGATCCAATACCCTTCCAGCATGCAAGAGACATTACACACATGGAAGAACTCTCATCTATGACTGTTTGAAAGATATTGAATTTCTGATAAGCCGATCTGATATGGAAGGCCATATGATGAGGAAGTATCTTTTTAAAATTCGACATATCAAATGTGATCATAAGATAATTCTTTGGATCAATAGCCCCAATAGCAGTGAAAAAAGCACTCCACTGATCCAGATAAGATTGGAGCACCTCTAATGTGGAGATGGCACAAGGAATTTGAGCTAGATCTTCTATAATCGAGTAGCTCTGGGCAACCTTGGCATTCAGATTGATCATCGAACGTTTTGAAGACACTTTCGGCATCTGAGGTATAGGCTCAATAGTAGGCCTAGTAATATGAAGTGGCTCAGTACTATCAGGAGCATCCTTGGCTTTCAAAGACTCTGCTTTGCCATAGTCATGAGATCATGTAGCAATATTTGCGTGAGCACTCATCATGTATATGTTTGATGTATTTTTCCCTTCCTGGTTGCCCCTAGAGGAACCCCAGTATTTTGATTCGCACCAGCAACTAATTGTTGCCCTTGGGGAAAAGGGTTTGTTAGGATAGCCTGGGAACTAGAAGAACCCTGTTGAGCGCATCTTTAATTTTAGGGAAAAGGTATGTAAGATGATCTCCAGTGCACAATTTTCATGGAAATGTCACTTTCTTTTTATTATCCCTTTTACCCTCTTCAACATGATCATTGGATTTGTTTGCATTCCCATTCCCATCCTTGTCCTTTTTCTTGTTATTTTTTCCCTTCTTCTTCCCATCGGATTGTTGATTTCCTTTGGGGTTGGAATTTTAGACAACATTAATTTCCAAGGACTGGGAGGGAGTTGACACTGAAGGCACAACTTGACCAGAAGAAGCATATTGTATATACAACTGCTGCAATTGACTTAGTAGGTTAGCCGCACTGCTATCAATCAAACTGATAATCCCATCACCATGAGGACTAGGTTTAGTTTTGGCTAAGTCTAATTTGGAGTGAGGAGCATCCGAATTTTTTTTATTAAGGACTCCAGACTGAGAATAAATCAGTTCTAATTACCGAGCCCTAAAAATAGCCTACTCTTTAGAAAATACCCCTGAAAGGGATACATCCTTAGAAATTTCTGGCTGTAAATATTTCAAAAACCACTCAAGAAGGAATTCATTTAGGATTTGGGCTTTAATGAGCCTCTTCCTTCTTTTCCATTCCTGAATATCGTAAAAGATGTGAGTTGCCTTGTCTTGCTGAAAATTGGCCAGGAGGTTAGTCCTGGCGTCATAACAGACATGTTACTAAAAATGATTTAATAACATCGTAGCCAATTCTCCAAAAGTAGAAAAACTACCCCTAGTTAACTCAATATACCATTTGGCAGCATTTCCAGTTAAGTTTCTTTGAAATAATCTTAACCTAATTTAATAGTCGATTAGGAAGTTTGAGGAACACCATAAATGGAATGTGGTGATATGATCCGCCGGATCCTCACCAGTTTTCCCTTCAAACTTTGGAATGTCTAAGGGGAGCTTGGTGGATATTTGAGGCCAACCTGGACTATACCGAATAGGATCGTTAGTCAATTTCGATAGATTTGGCAAGTTTAACATTTCTAGAAATGGTAAGCGAGGAGGATCCTTGGAATTCCATCCCCCATAGGAAGGATTCCCCACATTCTGAAAAGAATATCCTGGATTTGTTGAGGCACCAGGTTGCCAAGTGTTTTTCGTAGAGAATTCTGGGCCATAAGAAAATCCTTGCGACCCAACATTCAGAGAAGGAACCCCCCCTAACATAGAGTTACTATACACATGACCATTCCCTCCAACTGAGGTAGTGAATGAAGAGGAAACCCCTTGGTAAGGGTTCCAAGCATTTTCAAATGGAGAAAACGCCTAAGATGTACTCGATGAAGGGAAAGGAACATTCCCTTGCTAACCAATGAGAAAATGACTCCCTGCTCCTAACGCTGTAAAAACAGGGTTCCATCCTGAAAAGAGATTAAAACTTTGACCTCCCAAAAAAGGATTGAAACCTTGAGTCCGAGAGGTAAAAGGTAAATATCCTAAGGAAGGGTTTGAATGAGGGATGTGTCCACTTCCAAAGGGAAACCCTTGAAATGAAGCTGAGAGACAACTGAAGTAGTAGAAAAGGAGAAAGAAGGAATTCCAATAGTAGGCATTCCATAAGAAAAGGGACCAAATTGAGAAGCATGTGCTTGGGTGTTTCCAGATCCAAACACAACAGCACTAGAAGTGATTGTTAATATAGAAATAGTGCCTCCTCCTTCAACTGAAAGAGGAGTCTGAACACTTGCAGTGTTCACAGTCGAAACTGTGTTCCCAGTCGTGGCCATCGAAAGAAATGAATATGACGGAAAAGCAATATTTGGTCTCTGAGACTTGGGCCCGATGTAATAAATATCGTGAGGATAAATAGCAGGAATAGGAGATAGAAGAGACTCAGCAGGATGAGGGACTTCCTCTATTTATACTTCTTCTTCTGGAAATAAAACTCTAGATATGAGTGGAGCACTCCTCTCTATACTAACATCGGCACCAGAACCACCCACACAAACTCAATTCTCAACGGAGGATCTCTCTCTACTGCGTTTTAAACCACCAAGTGAAAATCACCCTCTGACTTAATCCTACACCTTCTTGAAGAAGGCTCGGAACTCGCGGGAGACAACCCACGTCGAAGCCTCCTTGATCAACGAGGCGATCAGTCAGCCACTTTAAGAGATTAATTTTAGACTAAAAAATATATGAAGCTAAGCAATCTAGGAGCAAAGAGCACACTCTAAAAAGTTCCTAAGATACAGCTAGACAAGTAGCTCTCAGGTATTTCCACTCCGGGTGATGAGGACCAGACACCAAAATGCAGGAAAACGAAATAATAGGACCTTCCGAAAATAGTCTGGGGTAACTACGCCCTAGGCCTACTAGCGAAGGTAACAAAAACAATTACACTGACCTCCTAACAACAACCTTTGCCGGTGCAAGTCCCCAAGCTTCACAAGGGAACCCTCCAGAAGTACTAATGGAAGTGATGCAGCGTCTGTATCAGGTACTACAGTTATTCCCCCCTACAGTCACTTGTGTGGTCCCTAGGATAGGAAACTAAGGGCACTAATCCGTATTGGCAGCCGGGCGGAACGGTCTTAGGTCAAGATTAAGCAAGTAGGAGAGGGGGTATCTCTCTTCTCTGCCTACACTATCCCTCGTGCTTGACTCTTTGGAGGAGAGCTTTCCTGGTCCACTTAATGGTGTTGGATTTCACTCATTAATAAACTTTTTATGTTTAACAATTTGAGCGGCCTTGGAGAGTTAACTCTCCACTCACCTAATCCAAGGCCCTACAACCTAGCTAGTTGGTGTATGATTAATGACAATGATACAAAAAATTCTAGTTGTTTTTAATTATATCGCTTGTTTTAAACTGGTTGTTACTTAGGTCATGGGTACACAGAAGTGAAACTGATGGTGTTTTATGACGCAGAAGAAATCAATGAAAACCTAGTTACGTGCAAATGCAACAATTTCCTTTCGATGAAAAGTGATCTCTACATGGGTTCTATGAAACTAACAAGTAAAAACTTTGTTTTTTCTTTTCAAACACTCACACTTCACACGATTCATAAAGTTATGAAAAAGACTAAAATTATCAAATGCACTCAATGAAAACTACCAATGATATGCAAATCCTAAGATGCTAATTCTAAAGAAGCAAAAATGAGTCCCTAGCAAGACAATGGTTCGATCACTTTTTGACAGAAAACAAGGCTAGTTCCAAACATAACTCCTTTGCATAAGAACGCAAAAATGCACTTGATACAAAAGAGGGAGAGAAAAATAAGACTTCCTTCACAATCAAGCCAAGAACCAAAGACTAGAAACCAATCAAAAGCTTCAAAAGATGTAATAAAACCGTAATAAAAAACTCAAAGAAAAAGCTACGGAAAACACAAAATGTTTTTGGGCTTTTTACTTATAATGGAAGAAAAGAGATTTCAAGAAGACAAACAAAAACTACCCAAGAACTGGACTCAAGCAAAATGAGTCTCAACAAAGGCTTCAAAGTGCTCAAGACAACTGTGATACTTTCATAGCTGGACTTAAGTGAACAAAAAGAACCAAGAAACTCAATCAATTGATTCAGCACAGTAGCACAATCTTGCAATGAACAACCACTCAAAAAACCAAAAAGAGGTTCTTCAAGATTCACAACAAGACAATTCCAAGAAATCAAGAAAACCGAAATAGACCAAGGAGGCAAAAAACATAAGTGAAGCAATGCATAGGGCCAAGAAGAGCAAACAAGCAGAGGCTCACTGTTCTGATAGGTCAGCACAGCCAAGAACTTCAGGAAAATTTCTCGGTGCTTTAGCCACAATTGCAAACACACAAAACAAGGTAATTGACCAAATGGCTAGGTTTTCACAAAAAAAGGAGAGAAATGGATATGAAATCACCATAAACACAGTCCAGAGGCCTTAAAGACACCACATGAATGGTTCAACACAGACAACAAAAGCTACAGAGGCTGAAAACTTAAATTTTCAAAATTTTCCAACCGTACGCGATTTTACAGTGTGCAACTAGCATGTATACGTGATTGTAACCAAGGAAACTCACGTATAAGTAGGTCCCTTTGGAAGAAAAAGGAGGTATACGTGACTGTGTAAAGAAAAATCTACGTATGAAAATAAAGATAAGGAAAAAATAAAAAAGTCAAGCCTGATCAAGGGACTAGATCTTTTGTCCGATTGAAAAAAGACTTACTAGACTGTAAAAAGTGATAAAACCTGTTAGGAACCTACAAGACATAAAACAACCCAAACGAGAAATCACAAGAATGCGATCCCCAGTGGAGTCGCCATTTCTATTTTGGGAAATGTTACCCTAAAGGTCTTGGGTTGATGAACCTTCACAGATCATTGGCATGTCATTACGAGAAGGACTCACTAAACCAACTTCTATGCAAATAACTAGAATATACAGGTTACAGACCTTACCCGGATATCCCTCGGTTGAAGTAGGTCTCGCGGGGTACAAACTCCCTGTAACACTTTGTGCTCCTTAACCTGTAAATCAATAAATAATGAACACAAAATCCTAGTTGTACAACATATATATGTTCTAGATGTTAGTGGAAATCATGCATAACATCATGAAAACAATATTAAATGTTCAATTGATGATCATTACACATTTATAAAAGATTATTGACACGTAAACATGAGGAACAAGATGGATCTTCTATTATTAATGAAATTTACAGTAAAAAAATGTGGAGAGATCACCTGAAATTTGCCACGGCCTTCGAGCATACCGTCCTCTAGATCTGTCCAACCCTAGCCTCTCAACATTTCTTCCAAGAATAATGCACAATGGATGTCACATAGGGTGGTGATAATCTCAAGGAAACAAGGGTTTCCTGCAAATATTTGGGAAGTGCAGGAGGCATGGAAATATATCAGACTTGGAAAGGGCTCCAACAACGTATAATATCTATATTTCTCTCTCTCTTCCTCCCTTAGGCCATTCCCTTGAGGGGATTTTGTACTCCCTAAAATTAATTTTTGCAGTTGGGAACAGTTAGGCCATGGGCTGGGGTGGTTAAGTTACTGGAACAATCGTAAACCCCACCTCTAAAATAGGGAATATATATATATATTTTTAATGTTTAAAATGGCATATGCGATTCTCCATGTATGGACTCGCGTATATACATGGAAAATTCTGGGTAGAGTCGCGTATGGGTTTTAAGATACTATTTTTTGAGAAATATGCCCAAGTCTGAAGGGAAAGGTTGCCCAAGGCCAATGTACAAATCATCAAGTATAAGTTGGTGATAAATGATGCTATAAAAATGATATAGCTTAATCATGATGGAAAAATTGTGAATTTCATGTTAATTAGGTTAGTAAATAAGTATTTGTCAAACAGTTTAATCTTGACAAATCAATAGTTAGGTAGAAAATGAGATTGATTCAACAATAATTTTTTTTCCCAAGGGAAAATCATAATTTTCATTAATATGTGAAAATTACATGTTGTAGATGCATTTCATATGCATTTTTTTGATTTTAGTCACATCATATTGTTATGTCAAAAAACCCTAAGTGGTATACACATATGGCTGTTAGAAAATATACAGTAAATACAATAATTTAAGTTCGGTCATATAATGATCAAAATCTATCAAAAAATTTGAGTTTTCATCCTCGTCTAATGTTTGGTTGGTTGATGAAGGGATGATGATAATAACTGTAGTGTTGTAAGTCCTTCTGTTCTTCTATGTGCCAAAGCCCCCTATGTTGGACCACTGCCTCCTTGGATAGTTCATCGAAAATGTTGTTGCGCTCCATGTAAATATGAGAACAGGAGATGGATAAGAATTGAGATTTCAGGTGCCAAAGATCTTCCAAGATATTCTGAAGTGTGTGCACGTGACATGAAGTATATTTACTGAACCAATTGATGATGATTTTATAGTCTCCAAAGATTTGTAAGTGATGGAAATCATGCTCTAATGCAACTATATGAGATGTTGAAGGGTGATGAGCTCTGCAAAGTTGTTCGTGCCCGGTCTGAGACCCATCTTGATTTTGAAAAAGTGCTGTGGGGAGATATGAAGAAGGGCACCACCACCACATCCCAAGGGTTGGGCCGATCCGTCGAAGTAAGCCCACGGGAGGTAGAAGTTAATGGCTTCGGGTGTGATAGTTCTAGGGTGGCGCGGGGTGTCTTCATTAGGGATGATGTTGTAGGAGGATAATACAAGATGTAATCGAGTGCCAATTGGGAGGGAGATCTTGGAATATTAAAGCCGTTCCTGGCCAACCAAATTCCCCAAAAAATGAGGAGGGGAAGATTCCTAGCCTTATGCGGAGAGGTTGTTTACCACCAGTTTTGCCATGCCTCCACAATATTTTTACCACACCACTGCAAATTGATGTTCATATCAGATAGAATAGGATTCCATAATGCCCAAGAGATGTGACAACTTAGGAAGAGATGATAAATTGAATTAGAGTCCATCTGGCAGAGTGAACACTAGGAGGGTCCATGAAAGGTCCTTTTTTGTAGGTTTTCCATTGTGGGTGCAATGTTAGTAAGGATGCACCACATGAAGAGTTTGGTGTGCGGTGGTGCCTTGAGTTCCTAGACGCACCTCCACCACCAAGTTTGCATTTGTGGGAGGTGATCTGAATATATGTGTAAGTATCCTTCTTTGGGAGAGTAAAGCCCATATTTAGAGGGGACCCAAATTAATTCATCATCCCCTGTAAATATATGGATGTAGCCTTCAGATAGAGTGTCCATGTATGACTACCAAGTTTGGTGCATTGGGGCAGGGAGTCCAAGTTGACTGGAAGTTTTCCAACCTTGCAGATAGAGAGTCGAGGACAAGTGGTCAGCAATTTGTGCAATGAATTGGATGCCATGATCTGATAGGTGGCTAATGATCTCTCGAGGGAGGGTGTGCGCGTTCCCACTTTCGGACAAGAGATATATACCAATGTGCACCAAATTTTCACATCTGATTCTCCAAGTTAGACCATTTTGAATGTGCGGGAGTGAGGCAAGGAAAACCTTCCATATAGATGAAATGTTCCGGTGGCTCCAAGAGGGATGTTTGATCCAGTAAATGATATTCAAGGGCCAAATATATTTCATTTAGACCATATGTGTCTAGAGATTCTTGGAGGTCATTATTGTCCATCCCATTTTTGTAGCAAGTGCTTTAGAAAAATTTCCAGGTTCTTGATGCCCCATCCTCCCCGCTTTTTACGGAGGGCGATGCAGTCCCATTTAATCCATGCGAATGTGTGACCTTATCGGTTTCCATTCCATAAAAATATACAACATAAGTGTTGAATTATGTCAATGATGGATCGAGGTATCCAAGCAAGTGACATCTAGTAAAATGGGGTGGTTTCCAGGACTGATTTAATTAATGTGAGGTGTCCTGCCCAAGATAGCCATCTGTTGTGCCATATAAAAATTCTCTTTTCCAATTTGGAAATAAGCCATGTCCAATCTGCAATGCGGTAATATGAGGGTTTTAGTCTAAAACTGAGATACCTGAGGCCATCAAGAGGATCTAGGGAAGTGAAAGGAAATTTTTTCACAACAAGTCTCCTCTCCCGTGGAGTGCATCTGAATAAAGATATGGTCGATTTTAGTGCATTACAGGCCATGCCGGTTGCAATGCAGAAGTTAGCAAGTGCTGCTGAGAAAGATAGAGTGTCACCAATGGATCCATTGAGTAGAATGAGTACATCATCAACCAAAAGTAGATGGGAGAGTGTACATCCTTCTGCTATTTTGATATCTTGAAAGCGATCCTAATTATTTTCATCCATGATTAGTTGACTCAAAAATTCCATTATGAGAAGGAAGAGGAGTGTGGATAGGGGGCATCCCTGTCGGAGTCCTCGTTCTGAGTGGAAGAAGGGGGATGTAGATTTGTTGATGAGGACACTGAATGATACATTGGTGATGCAACACATGATCCATTTGATGAAGCTGTAGGGGAAACCCAGATGGGTGAGTATCATGCGGATGTAGAGCCAATTGGATTGATCGAAAGCCTTAGCAAGGTCTAGTTTCAATATGACACTTTTGAGCTTTTTGTGTTTGATGGAGTGGAAAATTTCCTTGGCAGTGCCGATAGCTTCATGAATCTGGCAGTGATGAAGGAAAGAAAATTGTTCAGGATATATGTGTTCAAATAGGATGGGCTTGATGCGATTAGCAATGATTTTGGCAATGATCTTGTAAATGCAGTTGCAGAGGGAGATAGGTAGATAATCAAAGAAAAGCTTGGGGTCGTCAGATTTGGGTATGAGGGAAATGAATGTGGAGTTATAGGCATCATATAATTTTCCCATCGAGCAACATTCTTCAACCAGATTGAGGATGTCCTGTCCCATGATCTCAAAGAAGGCCAAATAGAATTCAATAGGCTAGCCATTAGGCCCAAGACTCTTGTCTTTCTGGAACCATTTCAAGGTGTCCTAGATTTCTTGAATGATGACCAGCCATATCAATTTTTCTTCTTCATCCTGTTCCACAAATCTAGGGAATAATTTAGCCACTTATGATTTCAACCAAATTAGTGTTGGTAGGAGCCTTGTAGAGGTGGCAAAAGTATTCCACCCCCATGTGAGCCAACTGATGGAAATTCTAGGCCTGATTTCCATTTTCGTCCTCGAGTGACCAGATAGTATTTATAGCTTTATGACCATTTGCAAATTGATGGAAGAATTCAGAGTTTTCATCGCCAGATTTTAGAAAAATAGCTCCGCTCCGAAGGTGCCAGGTTTCCTCTTGTTCCTTGTGCTATCCCTCTATAACTTTTGTTATATCTCATGATGGCTAAATAGGTTACTTAGCTTTCAAGAAACAAATTTTATGAAAAATATGTGAGTTATTGAAAACCTCACTGTGTTCATTATCTTCAAGAAATAATTTTACTATAAAATTCACTCAAAGCCTCCAAGTTACCCTACCAAGACACAAAGAAAACTGTTTTCAAGCCCTTCTCCATCAGTTCCTCCCATAAACTCATTTTCACCCACTTTTTCATCCATTTTTACCTATCCTAAAAAAATCACTTTCCCTCTAAAAAGCCCTTTTTTCCCTTCATCTACCCTTCATTCCCTCTTCAAAACCATATAAACCTCATAAAACCCCTTTTTATATGGTTTAAAACCATTCTTTTTTACCTATCGGAACACTAAAAAGGCTTAAAAACCCACTTTTAAGGCCTACTTCTGACCTTTTGTTAAAATAGGCCTTAAGCCCCTTTGGGCTTAAGCCCTCTGCTCCTTGCTTCATATGACCCGATGCTCGTGATCAGGTGCTAAACCTTCAACCCATTTTCACCATTAAACACCTGGTCCTAGCCCTTTCCCACAGGACCATACTCTCCACCTTAATCTTTAGCCCCCTTCTCTTATCTTTCCCCCAT
Organism: Pinus albicaulis; assembly: GCA_034641835.2. NCBI lineage: Eukaryota > Viridiplantae > Streptophyta > Pinopsida > Pinales > Pinaceae > Pinus > Pinus albicaulis. The sequence continues at coordinate 205,066,315 of CM076575.1, read as the reverse complement.
GACTATGTTTTCCGTGATATGATCTGGACCATTGATCATCCTGATCCAATGAACATCAGGCTTCATTCCTTCCCATTTCCATTTTCTGAACTCCTTCACCCATTCATCTCCCAAATCAATCTTGACCATTGATCATCCTGATCCCACGGTGATCATCTCTTCTCCCTTATCCCTTCTCCCAATCACTTTTCCCACCATGCATCCCCAAAAAAGATCTCGACCATCAATCCCATTAGATCTGATGGCTCCCATGCATCTCCCCTACCATGCACCTTTCCCCCATCGCGCCCATTCTCCGCCGTCGATCTGGCTTCCCCAGATCCGACGACCCTCGATTGACTTCGCGCCCATTTCGCCAAAACGCTTTAACATGCATTTTAAATGCGAAAAAAGTTGTTTTGAGTTGGACATGCGTCATCCTTTGAGTGGAATCACGTTTGATTCACTCAAAACCATTAACCACCCTAATTTCATGTGAAAACCACCAGGTTTTCTGCAAAATCGCCTCTTACCAAATCGCACCAATATTCAAAAAACCACCATTCCAGCTATTTTGCCTATGGAATCCTCTTCTGCGCATTTTTTCCTCCTCTACAATCGCTCCTCTACCACTCTCGTGCCTCTGAATGCAGTTAACCACAAAATGTAGGTTTTATTTGATTAATTTGTTTATGTTGCAGGTTTTTATGGTAGCCCGAAGTTTGCAGGCCATCCCACAGCTAATCTAAGTGGCCTTCTGTCTTTGGATGATGATCCAAAGACCAAATACATAAAGAAAGGGATAAAGGCTTCGATTCAAAGCTCTAATCGATGTTTCATGACCATTGATGCATTCATAAAAACCTCCAGCGCAGCAAAACGAACACCTGTACACAAAACACGAAGAGAAAGAAGATTAATGAAAAAGTGAAGAAACAAAGGATAAAGACAAAGATTAAAGGACAAATAAATTAAATTTAAGACAGTCAGAAAAGTGACAGAGACTGAAGATGATTAAAAGAAGGCCTAAAAGCATTATCAGAGGCCTAATTAGAGTTTTAAAGATAGTCAGACAGATCAACAAAAAGAAGGCTTTGAATGACAAATCACTGAAGCAATTACTCTTCCAAAACACCAAAATGCCACCCGCTGGCCTAATTTTCCTCAAAAGACACATGAAGTTACTCCAAGTCAGAGATATTTCCAAATGACAGCTCAGAATTTATTACCAGCCTACCTAAAAAAGCCTAAAAGTTAAAAAAAGCCACTAAGTAGTTCAAAAGGTTAATATAATGCAGAGTTAGACTTAAATACATTTTTCCTTGGGCCTTGCATGGTCTCAAAGGTCAAAAACATTAAAATCTGTCATTTATGAACCATTAGAGACGCTTTATTTCACTCCACCTCCTCATTTATCTATAAATACTATATGAGGAGTTCATTATTGTTGTTGGTTGGATTATCATTGAGGTGCAAGATAGTTGCTGAAGCTGTTGAAGTGCTGTTGCGTAGTTGAAGAACATTAGGCTGAGAAGAGAATTTTTTGAGCTGTAAAGACCTGTTGGAATTGAATATTGTAACTGGCTTGAAAATCAATAATACAAGCTAATTCATGGGATCCTGGTCTATGTTAATGGTTATGTTATTCCTCACTGTTTTTGTCTTTCTTTATGTTTTACATGCTGTCCATTTTCTCTGATAAGAACAGAAAATTGAGAGTAGGATTTAGTGAAAAGTACCCTATTTCTGTGTGAAAGATTTATCTTTATGTTTTCTTCTGCTAAGGTATGTTTAGATGATTCTTAATTTCCCTCTAGGTTTATCCAGCTTGTTGATTTGAGAATGATTCAATAGAGTATAACCAATGAAGAAATGTTGGTGAGCCCATGTATTTCTATGTACAACTTGAGATATTGTTTTTGAATGTTCTTTTCAAGGCTTGCTAAGTAGATTTAACCATGGAAGTCTATGGTTTGCCCTGTCCTCTGGCTAGTCTTTAACAATTGCTTTGAAAGATCCTTTGAGAGTATGCCAAAGGCAGGCTATAATTCAAAGTTTCTGTCTAATCTTAGGCTATTTTTCTTATTTTATTATATGTTTTCTCTTTTCTGAAAGTAGTCTTAGGATTACTGGATTGTTGTCTGAAAAGTGTGCTTTAATAAAATTTTGTCCAAAGAAGTCTATGGTTTTCCCTGTCCTTTGGCTTGCTTCAAACAATTACTTTGAAAGGCTTTTCTTGTCTTAGTGAAGTTATATTCTTAATTGGTTTTAGCTTTTCTTCTTTCACAACATTTTAATGTTTCATTTCAAAATTCAATCTAAAAGATCTTTTGATATAGATGACTTGGCCTATGGAAACTCTTTAAGAATTATTGTACAATTAAATCCTTTTGTGACTCCATAGCCCAATGGGTTGATACTGTTTCTTAACCTATCCTTTCAGCTGAAACATTCTTCAATCTGCTCTCACCTTCACCCTTTAGTTAACCTCTTCATTTTATGATATCCATCCCAACCAAACAAACAAGTTATCTGAGCTTCATAACTAGCCTAATATTATAAACAAAGAATAAATATATATCCTTTGAAAACACTTAATAGAGAGATCCCTCTCTAAATCCAGGAAGGCTAGGTCCTAGGATTCCAAAGTGGTTCTAATGTGGCCCCCTGCAGCGTTTATTCTTGCCAATATTGTAAATCACAGGGAACCAACATAGTGGCGACCACACTAGGGATATACTGAGTAATAGATAACTTCACAACTCAGAAAATCCCATTTTTTTTTAAATGAACCAAGTGTCTGCCAAGATTGGTTCCTGATTGTTGATGGTGGACAACAACCAGTCCTAGAAAACAAGTAAAAATCCTCCACCTGGTGACTCCACAACTCCCTAAAGACCTAATGATTCCACTGGTATAAGAATTTGAACTGGTTGAAAAGATACAGTGACCTCTTTTTTATTACAAACATGGTCCAAGTATAGATAGAGAAGCAAAACTAGACACATTATTGGATATAATTGGTAAAATGATTTATATACTTGATAAGAGACAGAAAAGGTATGAAGTTGAGACTGATGCTGATTATCTAGAACAACATATACCTTTTCCTGATAAAAAACAAACTCAACCACTACAAGATAAAAGAAAAAAATAAGATATGCATGATGAGAAAGATTACAAAGAGAACAATGAAGACGATTGTTAAGAAGGTATTGGTTTCCTACCTATACCTTGTGTTTTACTGTTAAAAGAGCTTTATGAGCAAGTTGCAAACAAAAACAAGGAGCAGTGCCCTGAGGAAACAGTCAGCCATCTTAAACTCACAAAATCTGAAATAGGATAAGAGACAACACAACTAGAGTCTCTGCCTTTATGTTATAACTCATTTCAGATTATTAAAGAAGAATGGCATCCTGAAAATCTATTAAAAACAAATCATGAATCACATTTTCAAATTGACTATCACAAGGATCAAGAGGATGTGTTTAAGAGTGAAAAAGATCAGGAAATAGAAGAAAATCCTCAGGATCCAACTGAAAACACAAGTATTTATTCACCATCCCTTCTAGGTGAGGCTCAAGAAGACATCCAGCGTCAAAGTCAGCCTTGAAAAGAAAAGGAGAGCTGCTGTACTCCTAGCCAAAGAAAAATAAAAATGCCTCCTCTTCTAACTGAAGAGGAAATCAATCAAATATTAAAAAAACAGCCAGCCTCTAAAACTTCATGTGAAAAAAATGCTCTTGCTCATTCACCTACTGAACTTTGTTGCAAAAAATTAGAAAATCACCTTATAAATCAAGTTAAAGAAAGACAAACTGATAATCCAATATGTTTAATTGGTGAGATTGTTTATACTAATGATTTTCCAAACTTTGATCAGTTTGATGATGATGATGAGCTCCAAACTGAAACTAATCATGTAGGGCAACTAATAGTTGATTAGTGTCATAAATTTCATTATCATCAGCTTGAAAGCAACAATCAACCAATACGACCCATCAGAAATAGCTTTCACATAATTGGGAATCAACAATATGTCAGTTTTGATGACGAGGTTGAGAAGAATGAGGAACTTCTTGAGAAAGTTGAAGATAAGAAGCTTTCTCCTAAAAGGGTTGGGGTAATAAAACATACCCTTGCTCAAGAACACAATGACCTCTTCATAGAGTTCAATATACTCAATCAGAACATACTGTTAGGGTCCCGTGATTTGGCCGATTGGCGAGCCAAATGACGATGTAACATCAAACCAAGCTTTGGAGCCCAAGGACCTAGCCTTCCTGGACTCAGAGAGGGCTCTCTCTATATGTGTAAAAGATGTCGGTGTGTTTACTTGCGGTGTTCCGATATTAGGCTAGTTATGAAGTGTGTTTTTGGTTTTTTTAGTTTTTAAGTTTGTGAGGGATAAAACTGATCAAATACATAAACTGGATAACAAGATGTAGATAAATTGGGCTATGGGGTCAAACAGGTCAAGGAAGTTATGAGGTGATGATGTAAAGCTGCTGTAGGGCCGATTTGATTCACGATAGAAGGGATCTTTGGGCAAAATGGATTAAATGGACAACAAGTTGGTGAAAGACAAGGGATTTCAAGTGTAACTAGTTTATAGCAGACATAAACATGTTATAGAAAGCCATTAATCATGCTAAATGCAACTATGAGCTAATTAATACATAGAAATCAAACATTCCAGCCATACATAGAGGTATAAGACCCTCTAACTTCGGGAAATGGCTATCAGATTTTGGGGAAAACACATAAGACAAACTAACAACTCATAAACTACATCGGAACGCCTAAACATAGTCTCTAAGTCATTGGGCACTTTGACAAACAAGCTTTCATAGTTTTAGGCAAAGGGCTAGATCAGGACTAGGCCTCCTTAGTTCAACAAGATGATCAACAAATCAGTCAAAGAGAAAGTTTTATGGACAGAACTATGGACAGCTTATAGGTAGGCAGGGCACACCATACATCCTACTCAACATGCATAGAACTTGTAAATAAAACTAGCAAACATTATCCTTAAGTTACTAAAGAGCAGTTAAGAGTTCTTTAGCATAACTAAGGAAGAAGAAGACATCAAGCTATGAAGATTCAGGAATTTTGAGGTGCCTCCATTTGCATGTCTCAAAACTAATCTCTACTGATCTATAGCAGCAAGAAGCATGTATTATGGATGAAAACTAGAAGACAACAACAAAGCAAGAAAAACTATACCATTCTACCATGTCATGTAATCCATCAACAATCCGTCATCATTCCTCAAAAGCATCCAAGAGGCAGTCCAAAAATCATAATACAAGTATGTTCTTCAAAGCTCATATGACCAATGTATTAATTCTTCTCTCAAGTTCAGCCTCTGATTTACAATGAAACCCATGGAATAAATAGGCTTGAGGGAGGAAAACCTCATGGAGCAACTAGCTATCCCATTGGCCAAGTCAAAATATCTAAACTTGTCCTTGAGGCTTTGCAAAGCCCAAGGCACAAAATATCCCACAAAATATCTAAAAAACTGCTAAAAACGGAAATTATATTGACTTTACATCATTTCCCAAGGATAAAAATAGCTTAACGCACATTTGGGAAAAGCAGATTTTTGAGTTTCAAAAATTACAAAAATACTTCATATTTATGCCTGAAAAAGGTCCCCTGACTTGCTGGATGCAATAGGCAGCCTTCCCGATGTTGAAATGAGGCTCATGAGGGCTTGCTGGAAAGCTCTCTGTGTCTACTTTCCGGCGCAACTGAAACCATCTCAATCCGAGGCCTGGAAGTCATCCAAAACTGTACCTGTGTGTAAAAAGCCAGGAAATAGCAGACTGCTGATATGGCGGGCAGAATGTGCAAAAAGAGGGTGTTTTTCGCCAATTTGAGGGGGCGAATGATCTCCAAATGCCCCGAAAATCGCAGGAGACCTGCTCATAGAATTATGGCATCTATCGGTGTCATCCTCCTCCCTTGACAATTCCTCAAACTGAAATGGCGAAATTATGAGTTTTCGACCAAAAACCCAAAAAATGCCAAAAAACAAAAAGTTGTCAAAAAAGGCCCTAATTTGGCATGCATGACCCTCAAGGGTCCATAGCAACATGCTCCGAAGCTGAGGCCAAAATATCAAGGGCTGATATGCTTTTCCCTTCTTTCCGTGCTAGGCGCTTCCCTTTCACCTTCTTCAATTTCTCTTGTGCTACCTTTAGTTTGCGTCGGGCAAACTGATTTAGCTTCTGAAAGTGATGAGTTCTCTTTCTTTGCAACTCAAGATCCCTGTTCGCCTTCTCAAGCTTCACTTCCAAATGCTTGTTAGCTCTCTCAAGCCATGCTTCTTTGTTTTCCTCAATTTCCTGCTCAAGGAGTGCAGTGAGAGGAAAGGCTTGGAGCTGGGCTTGCTCTTCTGCTCTCTGCTTTTCCAAGGCTTTTCTAAGCCCGATGGTCCTAGGCCTCTTCCGCCTAGGCTGGTCTTCCTCCTCTTCATCATCAAACTCACCAATGAGCTCTTCAATTCTTGCTTACGCCTTTTCTGCCTCTTTCTTATACTTAATCGCCCGTGCCTCATGAACAGCTGTGTGCACATTCATTTGTTTGTTTTCAATCTCCAAGAAATGATTGAAATTCCTTGCCCTTTGAAGATCTTGCTCTAATGCCTCAATTTTCCCTTCCTTATGGATTAAGATATTTTCAAGAAGGCGGGCCTCATTGTCACTATCATCGCTTTGGATAGGGATAATAGCTAATTCACCTCCATGCTTTGTACTTTCTCCCACTTTACTTTTGCCTTTGAAAGCCAATCTGGCGCTTTTCCTCCTTGGCATGCTAGAAGGTGTATTTTTGGGCAATTTCCTCTTGCTAGGCACAATCTTTGTCACTGTTAAGGTGGCAGCCTTAGCTTGCTGTTCTTCATCAACTAACTGCTGTTCATCAATGTGTACCTATTGCTGTTCATTTTGGACCTGCTGTCCTTCATCACTTATCTGCTGTTCATTTTGGACCTGCTGTCCTTCATCACTTATCTGCTGCTGTCCCTCAACATCCATCTGCTGCTGTCCCTCAACATCCATCTGCTGCTGTCCCTCAAAATCCAACTGCTGCTGTCCCTCAACATCCAACTGCTGCTGTTCACTACCTTCTCCTTCTTGCTGCTGTTCACTTGGCTGCCCAGTAGTCCTTCTGAGTCTTCTAGGTGTAGGCCTACTAGACAAAGGCACTGGGCGATGGACAGGCTGAGTAGGAGACATATGAACAGGAGGGACAGTGGAAAAATCTGAATGGCTGATGAATAAATCCCATGAAACCCCTTTCTTCTCTAGCTGGTGTAAGAAGATAATCTTGATCAAGGAATGATGAAAGAGAGAAGGGATTTGCTGAGGTGGAGCTTTCTTTTGGACAGTAGATGCCATTTTCTCTATGCTCTTGGACAAAAAGTAAGGAAGGTTTAGTTTCCTGCTTCTGGTAAAATGCATCAATAAGCGGACATGGTAGGCATAAATTCGATTAAACCTCCCTTCACAAGTGAAATATTTCATTATGGCTTTCATAAGCGGAGCATAACTGTCAAGGAGATATGAAAAAGGGAAGATAGCAGTGACAGCCTCTGTATGTTCAGGCTTGATGAAAGGTTTGTAATCCTCTAAGTCAAGATGAGCTTGTTTAAACCACTTTTCGCCATGATACGGGATCTTGGTAGCCTTGGACACATACCTTGGAGAAATTTTGAAATCAAGACCCGCCACTTGGAAGTGTTTTTCTTTGAATCTCAGAGCGCACAAGTGTGTTAATGGCGAAAAACTCTTGACTTCTTCTATCTTCTGGCAGAAATCAAGACAGCCTACTTCATGGAAATTGAAAAGCATAGATGGGTGAGCATTGATTTCTTCTGTGGAGATAGGCTCATATCTCTTATGTGGACCGCTCCTGTGGTCTTGCCTTGGAGGCATTCTGACCTGAACAAGCTTTGGAAGAGGCAAACTGCCTTCACTGTATGTAAAATGCCCTTCTGGATTGAAACTGTGGCAATATGCTGTTTGGACAGATAAACAATGTGGTTAGTATAGATTGCAACAATGTTTCTTTGAATAGACAACCTCTGCTCTCCTTAAAACCAGCCCTTCACCTTTGGATGTACCTCAGCCAGGCAAAATTCTCAATAGGGTACCATATGTAAAGATGAGACAATCTGCTATGTGGATTTCCTGTATACAGTGTTTAAGAAATCATTCTTCTTGTGAGTTTGTTAGAGGCCAATCAACACTTGTATTTGTGTCTCTAAGATAAAACTCAAATATTAAAACCCTGCTCTTCAGAAAGTGGCCCTACTCACCCTTAGAATATCTCTGTCAACAGATTTCTATAGAAGAGACCATATAGTGAAAGAAAAAGGAGACTTAGGTTAGGTGAAATATCAGTGCACAATGTTTTAGGAAAAACACCCTTTACTTGTGAATTTAAGAGATCAACCACCACATTTATATCTCTGTCTCCAATATTAAATTCCCATCAAAAACTTGCCCTTTAGAAAGTGTCCTGTTCATCTTTGGAAAATCTCTGTCAACAAATTCACAGTAGGAAATAATACAGTGAACAGGAGGGGCAGTCTGCTAGAAAGAGTTTTCTGTGAGAAAGTGCATAAAATCACCCTGTTCTTGAAGCCTTAGATGTCAACCAATACACCTTACTCCTTGCTCAAGGAGACTTTCAGTCATTAACAACTCTGCCCTGTATAAGTGTGCCAACTTTCCACTGATCTTGCATATGTGAAATCAACCCTTATGCAATTAAAAAGTCACTTGGCCTAATCCTGAGCCAAGATGACAGATCTTTTTAAAGACCACAGAGCTTTTGGGCAGAAGCTTATGTGAGTTTTCTTTTTCAAAACAGTCAAGGGCCCCTTATACATGTAACCCTAGCTTTTGGAGGAGAAAACCTTTGTTCCACCTGACAGACCTAAGCCTTGTTTCTATGACAAAATCCTCCTCTGCAGCTTTAACCTATAAGTTTCTGCTTGACCAATAACCCCTTCTCCTACTGTAACTTCACTGTTCTCTATGCATGTCACTTTTTAAACAAAAACATGCTCATTTTAAAGTTAACCTTGTTGTGAACATACAGTCAAACTCATATTTCAAAGCGGAGGTAACAGGGTTTTAAAAGCTCCAAAGCTTGAGCAAAGGCTGTAAGGGTTTCCCTTTTTCAAAATGATCAAGGCCTTTTTCAAAATGGAATATCAGTCATCTGTGGAAGAAAGCTTTTATGACTTCTGAAAATCCACTTGGCAGTGAGTTGTTAAAGAGCAGAAAAATAGTCACAGAAAATAAAGTTGAACAGCTGTCTGGTGGCTGAGTAGGGTAACTTTTCCCAATGGTATTTTAAAGAAATGACACACCTTTGCCTTTGATTAAATACAAGGTGAAACACAAACCCTTATCTTAATCACAGTTTCTTCCCTCAGGTGCCTTAAATAACACATTCAACTTTTTACTACAACTTTACATTTCAAAACCTCACACAACAAAAACACTGTTCTTCTTTTTTTTTAGCTATGGTGACAAGGTTTTGAAAGTTTTTGTATGCTGGGGTGTGAAAGATTTGTAGTGGTTTCAACACACTTTTTCCTCTATAGGCCTCTTCAACAATACATCTATCACTCCAGCATGGTTTCAATCAAAGGCATACACAGTTTAACTTTAGTGTTCGAAACTTTCAAGGTCGGAGTTGAAATACCTCTTGAATTTGAGGGGAAATCCTTGGAGGAAAGCTTGAGTAGCAACGGAGACTTTTAAACCTGCGTGAAACTCTTAAATGATAGAACGTCGCGCAAGAGAAACCGCCCGGATGGCCTGTCGGGTCGGGCTGTCGGGCGTGTACAGGTGCGTCACGCCACTGTACAGGCGCGTCGCGCGTACACGGGGTGCCTTTGTAAATTCGCCCCCAGGCGCGTCGCGCGGAATGGCAGGCACGTCGCTCAGCCTTTCACAGTGCCACACTCTGCAAATCGACCAGAAATTTGTTGCTTTGGTGCTAGGGAGGCGTGGAACTTTGTTTGCAGTTGGAAAAAAGATAAACTCACCCTCGACCTCACTCCTTATATCATTTCAAAACAAATCCTCAACGATCACCTCCTTTTTAAATGCAAAGTGGACTTTTGGTTTGACTTCTTTGCGAATTTTCACAGTCTTTTTGACACTTTTGGATATCCTCGGTGCATCTCATACTTGAACCTCTTTATAAAAACAAAAATGGCTTTAAAAACCAGAACCTTGTCTTACTCATGCACCGGTGTTTGAACAGTGATTTCCTGTTTTGTTCTTTGGGTGATAAACACCGAACTTCAGACTTTGACAAATAACTTGATAACTTCTTTATCACCTCTGCCACTGTTTTTAATAATACTGGTCATATACATGAGATATAGTAACCCTTCCTTTAAAACAGTCAAGAGAATGCCTGCAAACTGCTTTGTTATTTGAAGGACAGGGCTAGTTTTGTCAACATGTTTTAAAATCTTTCTTCAGAAACTGAAAATAGGCCAAATCATTCTTGTGCTTGATGAACCTATAGACTGACCTGTAGGACCCCTGGTTTCAGAAAAATTTGAAATGCTGCCTCAAAAAATAGGGTTCTTTGATACACAGTCATCACTTGATTTGATTGGTGCATTTGACCTTTTGTAATGGAGCCATTTCCAAAGCTTAACTTTGTCCACTGTTCTACCTTTTCTCTTTTGCAGGTGACACATTGTAGCTGATCTCTTTTCAAGCTTGCCAAATTCTTCAAAACTGGATGATGACTTGTGATAAAATGTCTTGACTGTTCCCTGCTTTGCATAAATGCCTCCTCTTGTTAAGCTCGGTTTGACAGAATCTTGTAGATGTCTTTTGATTGGATTTGTAATAGTGAAGTGCTTCATGAGTTTTGAGTGCTGCCCAGAGCTAATAAAACTCATTTCCAGAAACTCTGTCTTAATCTGCTGATGGCTATATGATGAGCAGGCTTTGGCAAAAGCTCTTTTTGTATATGGTGTCAGTCCCTGCTTCCAGGTGATAAACGAGTTCCTTTTTGGATTGTAAGCGCTATATTCTAGCTTGCATCCCTTCATACCATATTTTCTCTATTTTACTCAAAAAGAGCTCCTTTAGACTTCTGGGCAGGTGATAGTGGGGTACTGTTTAACCCTTCCCCTTAAAGAAACTGCTCCTTTTTGGTATCAATGCGTGCATATATTCAATATTGTCTCCTTTCCACTATGATGTATATTTTGAAAGACATTTTCATATGAATAGGAAGAGCAATATTTTTGAATTAGAAACATTATCTTTGACCTGTGTAATGACTTCTATTTTCCTTCTTTGTATCCTTCCACTGCACCTTTCTGACTAATCAGTCTTCAACAATATCCAAGGCTTTGGCCATCTGCTCATACATGGAGGAGGCTCTTCATCAGGTAAGGTATCTGAAGGTTGTTTGACAAATCTGTTTGACACAGCTTTTTCCCTGGATGTGAGGGTAAGTAAACCACTTGAAAAACATCAATACTAGCATCTCTTCTTGCAATCATCACTGTGTTTCAGAAAAAACCCTAGCCAAAGTGACACTGTCTCCCTGCACTGCTCTGAGGGTGACTGAAATATCATCATTTTCTTTGGTCATCTTATGAAAAATTACTTGAAAGATAGTCTCTGTGACTATGGAGGTCAGTGCCTTTTGAAAAACGAAGAACTTTCTTTCTGCCTAGGTGATGACATGATCTGTCAGCATCCCTTCAATTTGATCTTGTGGACAAGCAGGCTGTTTATGATTGGAATTTTTACTAATGACATGCCTTTCTAAAGTTTAACAATTGATATGATTTGAAAGCTTCAAATGACCTCCTTTATCAGACCAAACTCTGTTTTCCTTTGAACTTGCATACTGCAGACTTTATTCTCTGTTATGATCATCATTCACACTCAGAAAAACCTGGAGTCTCTGTTTCATTTGTTCAGTAAAAGGCAAACCTGGACTTCTGCAATCTTCAAAGTCAATACTGGCCAGCGCCCTCTGCTTGTGGATGAAGGAGGCGCCCTATCCCTCTTCTTGTAAATGAAGGAGGTTCCGGGCCATGACAATTTGCCAGTTTGCTGTGACAGTGGTGTCTTTCTGTGATTTTCATGCTGGAAAGAACTGTAAGGTCTGGATGAGTAGTCTTTGTTTTGCAGCTTCATCTCAGGCTCATGATACATTTAGAAGCAGCTGTTCCTCTAACTGTAGTTTCAAGCATTTACTCCTGAGATGAAGTTGTATTTCCTGTTTTTTGCAGAATCCATAAAACATTGTGAAACACCTAATAGTCAGCTTGAGATTGGGGTTTATGCAGTGCTGAGACCTAGGGATATAAGTGGCGTGACTTAGAGCTGTTTGTCAATTTCATTTGCAGAGTGGGAGGTCAGTTATGGTTGGTATGTAACAGATGGAGGCTTTTTGGCTTTTTGATGATCGCCAAGGGTAAAATGCCTTAAAGCGCCACTTCCTATTATAGGGGAGACTTTTGAAACAGATTTGGATTTGCCTTTTAAAGATGATGGGAAGACCAGTAGGGCTGAAGCTGGATAGGATAGGGATAATGAGGTTTTGATTTTGACATGGGTGGACTGAAAAGTAGAAAGGTGAAAAAAGTTTTTAGGGGGGTTTTCTAGATGAAAAGTTGACATAAGGAAATCAGCTTCTAGAAAACTCAGTTATAGATATAGTCATCACTAACATGTAAAAAATACTGATGGCTAACACATACTAGGACTAAAAAAGGACAATGCTGCAATATATGATGAGTCCTCCAGTTTAGATAATAATGAAGATGAGGAAGAATTTCTTCCTCAGAAGAATCTTAAGCTTGACCCAGTGGAGGAAAGAGTAATCCTGGTTAAAACCTATCTTTCAAAAAATTATAACCAGGTATTATTTCAATATCATTATTCTGGTTTCCTGAAGACATCTGAAGATGGAGTAAAAGTTGTTAAGAGCAGTTTGTTGAAAACAACAAGAAACATTTTTAGCACTACTGCTAAGAAACAAGTGAGATGGGAATGGCCCTTTTGTTTGTCTAGCATGCTCAAGGAGATGAGAAAAGACCAATCATGGAATCATCTAATTGATTGGATGTATTGGAAAAGATAATTTACCAGCTAAATATGTAATTTCCAAGTTAGATTAAGTTAGATAGGAATGCAAATAAGCTCACCCTTTGAGCATTTAGTTAGTTTTTTAATTTTTTTTGAAAGAAAAAAGAAAAATACAAAAAACAAAGGAAAAAGAGAAAAGAGTGCAGTTTAAAAAGAAAAAGGTACAACCCCATACCAAAAAAGAGGAAAAATATGAAAGTTTGCTAGTATAAATGCCACTACTTGAAAAAGGAACTGTTATTTAGTGATACAGCCTAATCATGACTAAGTAAATTTCAATTTTGTGCTGATAGGTTAGTGAGAACAAATTTGCCAAACAGTGTAATCTTGGCTTATCAGTAGAATAGATTAGGATAGAAAAGAAATGGTTCTAACAAACTCAAAATATGAACCAAGGAAAGAAAAGAGAAATGGCTCCAAAAAGATCAAAACCTGAGCCAAAGAAAGAAGGAAGGATGCTTACAAAATTTCAGATCTTAAGGCTTCAAATTTTTGTTTTACATTTTCTACAAATAAAGTCTATGTTCAGCTTGTACATAATTCCATATCCCCCATAGCAAATCATACTGTCTAATCCTGATTTGACTGTGTTTTAAATTTCTTGTCTTAGAATTTAGAGAATGAAAAATCTGTCAAACAGTCTAATCTTGACAGATAGTTAGAATAGGTAGAGAAACAATGAGTTCAGATGTCTAATCTGAACTCATGGAATAAGGGTAGAAATAGATTAGTTTACTGCTTTCAAATAAAATAATAAGATGATGTTCAAAGGGTTTGCAAGTCCAAATGTACCCATTGAAGAAAAAATGTTAGGACATGTAGGATGTGTAGGTAGAAGTTTGGCAGAAAAACCATCTGATTATGTTATTATAGATCATATTTTTAAGTAGCATGATCATCAAAGGAGAAAAGGAATGTCAAAAGCAAAGCACAAGGCACTGGTCTACTTTCTAGAGATTTATCTCTGAGGTTCTTGACACCTCCAAGGAGCTGCCCTCCCCAAGTGGAGCCACTGTTAGCCCTCTATAAATTTTGTTATATCTCATGATGGCTAAATAGGTTACTTAGCTTTCAAGAAACAAATTTTGTGAAAAATCTATGAGTTCTTGAAAACCTCAGTGTGTTCATTATCTTCAAGAAATAATTTTACTATAAACTTCACTCAAAGCCTCCAAGTTACCTTTCCAAGACACAAAGAAAACTGTTTTCAAGCCCTTCTCCATCAGTTCCTCCCATAAACTCATTTTCACCCACTTTTTCATCCATTTTTACCTATCCTAAACAAATCAATTTCCCTCTAAAAAGACCTTTTCCCCTTCATCTACCCTTCATTCCCTCTTAAAAACCCTCTAAACCTCATAAAACCCCTTTTTATATGGTTTAAAACCCTTCTTTTTTACCTATCAGAACACTAAAAAGGCTTAAAAACCCACTTTTAGGGCCTTCTTCCGACCTTTTGTCAAAATAGGCCTTAAGCCCCTTTGGGCTTAAGCCCTTTTCTTCTTGCTTCATATGACCCGACGCCCACGATCAGGCGCTAAAACTTCAGCCCCTTTTCACCATTAAACACCCGGTCCTAGCCCTTTCCCACAGGACCATACTCTCTGCCTTAATCTTTAGCCCCCTTCTCTTATCTTTCCCCCACGACTATGTTTTCCACTATATGATCTGGACCATTGATCATCCTGATCTAATGGCCATCGGGCTTCTTTCCTTCCCATTTCCATTTTTCAAACTCCTTCACCCATTCATCTCCCAAATCAATCTTGACCATTGATCATCCTGATCCCACGGTGATCATCTCTTCTCCCTTATCCCTTCTCCCAATCACTTTTCCCACCATGAATCCTCGCAACAGATCTCGAATGTCGATCCCATCAAATCTGATGGCTCCCATGCATCTCCCCTACCGCACACCTTTCCCCCACCGCACCCATTCTCTGCCGTCGATCTGGCTTCCCCAGATCCGACGGACCTCGATTGACTTCATGCTCATTTTGCCAAAACTCTTTAACATGCATTTTCAATGCGAAAAACGTGGTTTTGAGTTGGAAACTCGTCATCCTTTGAGTGGAATCAAGTTTGATTCACTCAAAACCACTAATTGCCCTATTTGCACACGAAAACCACCTGGTTTTCTGCAAAACTGCCTCTTACCAAATCGTGCCAATATTAAAAAAACCACCATTATGCCTGTTCCGCATATGGAATCCTCTTCTGTGCATTTTTTCCTCCTCTGCAATCGCTCCTCTACCACTCCTGTGCCTCTGAATGCAGTCAGCCACAAAATTCAGGTTTTATTAATTTGTTTGTGTTGCAGGTTTTAATGGCAACCCAAAGTTTGCAGGCCGTCCCACAACTAATCTAAGTGGCTTTCTATCTTTGGATGATGATCCAAGGACCAAATACCTAAAGAAAGGGATAAAGGGTTCGATTCAAAGCTCCAATCGATGTTTCATTACCATTGATGCATTCATTAAACCCTCCAGTGCAGCAAAAGGAACACCTGTACATAAAACACGAAGACAGAGAATATTAATGAAAAAGTGAAGAAACAAAGGATAAAGACAAAGATTAAAGGACAAATAAATTAAATTTAAGACAGTCAGAAAAGTGAAAAAGAATGAAGATGATTAGAAGAAGGCCTAAAAGCATTATCAGAGGCCTAATCATAGTTTTAAAGATAATCAGATAGATCAGCAAAAAGAAGGCTTTGAATGACAAATCACTGAAGGAATTACTCTTCCAAAAGACCAAAATGCCACCTGCCAGCCTAATTTTCCTCAAAATACACACAAATTTACTCCAAGTCAGAGATATTTCCAAATGAAAGCTCAAAATTTATTACCAGCCTACCTAAAAAAGCCTAAAAGTCAACAAAATCCACTAAGTAGTTCAAAAGGTTAATATAATGCAGAGTTAGACTTCAATACATTTTGCTTTGGGCCTTGCATGGTCTCAAAGGTCAAAAACATTAAACTCTATCATTTATGAACCATTAGAGACCCTTTCTTTCACTCCACCTCCTTATTTATCTATAAATACTTTATGAGGAGTTCATTATTGTTGTTGGTTGGATTATCATTGAGGTGTAAGATAGTTGTTGAAGCTGTTGAAGTGATGTTGAGTAGTTGAAGAACATTAGGCTGAGAAGAGAAGTTTTTGAGCTGTAAAGACCTGTTGGAATTGAATATTGTAACTGGTTTGAACATCAATAATATAGCTGATTCATGGGATCCTGGTCTATGTTAATGGTGTTGTTATTCCTCACTGTTTTTGTCTTTCTTTATGTTTTACATGCTGTCCATTTTCTCTGATAAAGAACATAAAATTTAGAGTAGGATTATTGAAAAGTACCCTATTTCTACCTGAAAGCTTTATATTTATGTTTTCTTCTGCTAAGGTATGTTTAGAGGATTCTTAATTTCCCTCTAGGTTTATCCATCTTGTTTATTTGAGAATGATTCAATAGAGTATAACCAGTGAAGAAATGTTGGTGAGCCCATGTCTTTCTGTGTACAACTTGAGATATTGTTTTTGAATGTTCTTTTCAAGGCTTGCTAAGTAGAGTTAACCCAGGGAAGTATATGGTTTTCCTTGTCCTCTGGCTAGTCTTTAACAATTTCTTTGAAAGATCCCTTGAGAGTATGCCAAAAGCAGACTAGAATTCAAAGTTTTTGTCTGATCTTAGGCTATTTTACTTGTTTTCTTATATGTTTTCTCCTTTCTGAAAGTAGTCTTAGGATTAATGGATTGTTGTCTGAAAAGTGTGCTTTAATAAAATTTTGTCCAAAGAAGTCTATGGTTTTCCCTGTCCTTTAGCTTGCTTCAAACAGTTACTTTGAAAGGATTTTCTTGTCTTAGTGAAGTTAGATTCTTAATTGGTTTTAGCTTTTCTTCTTTCACAACATTTTAATGTTTCATTTCACAATTCAATCTAAAATATCCTTTGATATGGATGACTTGCCCTATGGAAACCCTTGAAGAATTGTTGTGCAATTAATTCCTTTTGTGACTCCATAGCCCAATGGGTTGACACTGTTCCTTGACCTATCTTTTCAGTTGAAACATTCTTCAATCTGCTTTCACCTTCACCCTTCAATTGATCTCTTTACTTAATGATATCCATCCCAACCAAAAAAACAAGTTCTTTGAGCTTCATAACTAGCCTAATATCATAAAAAAATCATAAAGATATATCCTTTGAAAACACTTAATAGAGAGATCCCTATCTGAATCCAGGAAGGCTAGGTCCTAGGATTCCAAAGTGGTTCTGATGTGCCCCCCTGCAACGTTTATTCTTGCCAATCTTGTAAATGGTAGGGAGCCAACACCTTGAGTATCCGAGATCTTTCAGCAGCAATATGAGTGAGATGTGTTCTGGTAGCTATTGTGGTCGGGCCAACCATCAAGGCAGATTCTATCTCAACAATTTAAGATTCAAATTTGCAGAGAGTATCCTCATCCTTTTTCCTCCCATCTCGAGCCCATGTCTTGGTCAACTTCTTGACAGTTGATATCCTATCAGAAAAGGTCACAAAGGGTGAGGATCCAGAGTCGGGGGGATGGGAGGTCCAATAGCTGGTGACCAAATCAATGTACTCCGGGTGTGTGAGCCAAGTTGCATTGAACTTGAATGGGTTGCAAGGCTTCCCATGGGTAGGAGAAAGTTCCATATAGATGGGGAAGTGGTCAGACATACCCCCAGATCCCACCCATTATTGATATGATAATCCAGAGGCAGTTAAGGCTTCATGAATGAGAACACGGTCCATTCTGCGAGCCATAGAGGCTTCTCCAACCCTGTGATTGCTCCAAGTGGGGTGGATCCGAGGCATAGGGATGTTGACCAGGTGATGGGTTTCAATGAGTTGGGCAATATTGGAAACCAAGGGATCAACTTGTGCAAGGGGACCCTAGGATTCAACAAGACCTAAGGAGAAATAAAGGTCACCTCCGAGAATAAGATTGTGAGCATAAAGGAGGGAAATATTGAAGAGGAGTTGTGAGAAGGGTAGACGAGAGCTGCAGGGTTCAGAAATGTTTATTAGATGGTATTCGAGCCCAAGGTTAGAGGACAAAATATTTGCACCCAAGAATCCTTTCCCACCCCATTAATTGAGCACCTTAACGGATCGAGGGTTGGTGCCAAGTACAATTCCTCCAGAGCGTCCACGAGCATCCAATGCCTGAAAGTTCCAGCCCAGGCAGATGGTTCGAAGGGCTGATATCACATATTTAGAGGAGTCAAGGGTTTCTTAGAGAAAGATGATGTATATTGGTGTGCCTATCAATAATCTTCACAGGGCCAGCTTTTTGGCAGGGCAACAGTTGAAGGAAATTATTTTCATGAGGTAACCTGTGGCTGGGTCATCCGTGCTCTAAGGACCCTTTCAAGTGTGTTTTGTTTTCCATCCACAATATCCAACCCAGCCTGAATGATTGCCTTGGATATGTTTGAATGTCTTCCCCTACTAGTTTTAAATCGAATTGGGTCCAAAATCCCCAATCTTCCAGGTCCAAAGGAGGGGGGATGTGAGAGAAATTGGAGGAGGTAGGAGTGGGAGAACCATGAGTCCAATGCATATTCAGAGGGGGGCATAGAAGGAGGTGAACCAAGAATGGTGGGGGGAGGTTAACAATGGAGGGATGGGGGAGGAAGGTAGGACAAGAAACAGACGGGACGAGTTGGGAAGCTAATGAGGGGATAGAAGTGCACTGCGTAGTCGATGAAACAAATGCAGATGTGAAAAAATGAGAAACAGGGAAAGTGGAATGAGGATTACCTGAAGAAATTTTGGCTGCTGCTACCCAAGCCGTTTCCATCTGGGAGAAGGTGAACCAGGAGGTGCAGAAGCAGGCTTGGGCCCCTGAGCAACTTTCTTGCCTTTGCGTCAGTTGACCGAAATGTTCAGAGGAGGAGGATTGATCAATGTCTTCTGAGCTTGCGGATGATCAGGTTTTCCAACATCAGTTGTTCCTTTAAGGAGGGGGAAATCCTTGTAGAGGTGACCAACCTCATGACATATCTGACATCGATAAGGTATTCCCTCATAATCCAGGATCGGGATGCAGATGAATTTCCTCCATCGAAGTGTGATGGTCGCTTCCAATCCTTCATGGGTGTCTAGGTGAACCAAGATCCTGGCCATTGTCACAATTCCCAAGGTTAAATAGGATTTTTCATGATCCAGATAAGTGCCTAGTGTGTTTCCTATATGCCTCATGATGTCCTATGACCAGAAGTGGAGTAGGAGACCCCGAAACCTAACCCAAATCGACCCTGCACCAATTTTTTCTCTCTCTGGATCAAATAGAGGTCTCCACTGTTTGAACATAACTGGAGCATGTCGAATGTGCCATAGCTTTGAGAAAACCCAATCAAATTATTTTGGATGATGAAAGTGAAGTGCAAACCATCCTCGAGGGAGGATGACCACCCACGATAGTTCCTCCATGATAGGGCGCCAAATCTTGTTCATCCATGTGCGTAATAAATGAGATTGTATCGCTACCCCCGGACATGGCCAACCAAGACTTGATCTGCCATGTCCATTACCTCTCCCAAATGGATTAGTTCGCCAAGGTTGAGATCGAAGTTCTTGTTTCCTTCCTATATACACTTCGACTACCAACTTCCTTGATGAGCTGAGATGGATCCCCTTTGGTCGAGGTGAGGATCGGTCTCTTGGAATAAGGTGGCAGGGTTTGAATCATCCACGAGAGTGACAGTAGGAGGATCAGAGAAACATCCTGAAGATGTGAGGCCAGTCCTTGGCGGTGGAGAGTCGGAGGGAAAATACAGAGGCGGTGCGGTGTCTTCAGGTGGCTGAGCGTCAGGAGGGCTGCGAGGGGGAGAAATAGAAGTAACTTGGAGGCAGGTGGTGAGGAAATGTAGAGTATCTAGAGAAAATATGCCTGTCTCCATCGATGAGGAGGTGCTAGGGGGTATAGTTGGAAAATATGCAAGAGAAAATGGAGGAGAGTCAAAAAAAAGGGGAAGGTCAGCGGGAGGAGGGCCAAGAAAAGGATGGGTGAATGGCGGAGGGAAGCATGGGCCGTCAGAAGTTTCCTAAGGAATGTTGAGGTCCAGCGGGAGGAGGGCCAAGAAAAGGATGGCTGAATGGCAGAGGGAAGCATGGGTTGTCAGAGGCCGCCTCAGGAATGTTGAGGGCCAGCGGGGCGTTAGGTGGCACAAGATATAGAGGGGATCCCCAAATCTCGACTCCATCGAGTGGGCAGGCGAATAATCTATGGTTTCATCTTCCATAGTTGGCGTAGCAGAAAAAAAGCCATCCATGATTGATGCTAGCTTGTCGTCGTTAGAATCGACAGGGAGATCAAATGGCAGTTACTATGTAGCGCTAGTCGTTAGCAGGGAGATGCAGATGCTCGACAGAGTTGTTGCAGTTGTAACCCTATCCCTACAGAAAAACCCTAACCTGCTTTAGCTCGATAGGATAGGAGTGCATGGAGCTCCATATCTCCCCCCCTTGATTTGATTCAACAGTCTAATCTGAATCAATAGGAGAAATAAGTGATAGAGTAGGTTATATTTTTATAAAAAAAAAATGCGTTGGAACAAGGTCTCCTAAAGCTGCGAAATTTGTCCATTTTTGTATATTTTTGTATTATTTAGTCTAACGAAGGGGTTTTGGGGTGGGTCAAAGCCCTAAATGCATTGTAATGGGTCAAGGGTAGACCAAGAGTTTGAAAATTATGGTTTGCGGACCATTGGATGCGTAGGCTAAATCGATATAAATAGATGAAATTTTTTGAGTCTTAAGGTAGGAAAGAATTGAGATTGATGCTAAGCACGACTTGTTAGATCTATTGTCAGGTTGTTGGGTAAGGAATATTACTGGCTTTGTGCATAGAGATCCTTAGTCCTGCTCTGTGCAGACCTTGCTGGTTGTGTGCACAGGCAGTATTTTTGGATTGTAAGTGGATTTTGGTATTAATATATATGTGAAGCACTGTTGGATATATGATGCTATCTGGATCTGTTTGGTTATGATTGATGTGAACCTGGTTATATGGTTAAGTTGCAAAAGTAACTGTTTAATTGTTGTGAACTGTGAAAGTATCTATGTTTCTGGTATATGTATCTATGATCTATTAATTACTGTACTTATAGTGTTTTGTGCTAATAATTGGTATTGTGCATGCGGATGGAGAGGTATTTACTAGATCTATGCATAGGAATAGCTCTGTTATATTGTGAATAATATTGTCAATAAGCCTTTGAACTTGATAAGCTGGGAACGCAGATCTGCTTGGCTTAACTACTCTCTCTCAAGCATCCTCCCATACTGCTTCAGGTGAGACTTTGGCCTACGCAATCAGGTCACTACCAAAAGGGCCAGCAGTATAGGGGTTTTTTGGTAAACCTTAACCTCTGAACCTGGGTCAGGACCCCTAGAGCTAACAAATGGTTCTGTTGCTGGGACCGGGAGCATTTTGAGAGAGAGATCGGGTAATACAAAGAACACATTGGAGACCTGAGAAGAAAAATATCGATGAGTGGTTCAAAAATTAAATTCAGGAATTCACAATGAGGGAGAATCGCAGTGTAAAGATGACCAAATAGAAGTGGAAGAATAAGTAAATTTTCATAGAGATTTACGAAATTTTCTTTGTGACATTTGCGACCGAGCTTCAGGAGTGGCTCGCAAGGCTTGTAGATTTCCAGAAGTGTTGAAAGGACGAAAAATTCACACAGTGGACCCCAGAGCTAATCTAGAAGTTAGAAAATATTGATAACACCATCACTCACACAGTAGATCACTGGGTGGACAGTGTGATAGGAGGATTTGTGACAGAATTTGCAATTAATCAATTTGTATCCTACACCGAGGCAGAATGAAGGTTATTCAAGGGTTTCTAGGGTAAGTTCTGAAAACTATACCATTACTAATTAAGATCTTATTGTGCAAAAAAAGCATTTTGTGCAGCCATACGTTGTGAATGAGCTCCAATCAAAGTGATGGTACAACGCGTAGTGGTAAGTACTACAGAACTAACCAAGAAGGAGATAGATCTATCTATAGTCCAGTAAGGGATTCAACTGCACAAGAACCTCCAACTACATCACCGTCAAGCCAACACAGGGGTAAGAACTCACTCGTACCTCCACCCCCACCAGAAGATGAGATGGCCTCACATATGAAGCTACCTACGTTCAAGAGCATAGGGGATGAAGACATGGTCTGGTTCTGGTTTGTTGCAGGATCAGTATGGACTGTGCAGAACATGGCCAACGATGTTGTGAAGAGGGCATAGCTATCCCTTACCTTTGAAGGAAGGGAATTGCACTGGTATATGGGATACATAGCTCAACATGCAAATGCGACCACTGAAGAGATTAAGAATTCCTTGAAACAACAATTCAAGAAGCCTAAGTCCTACTCTTAGATAGTGAATGATTCGAAGGATTTCAAACAAGGACCTTCCGAGTCTGTATGGGAAGCTGACCAATGGTTAAAGAAGGTAATTAGAGAAGGAGGATTTTTGTATGATGACAGGCAACACACAGAGTGGTTCATTTCTATGTTGCTGCCCCACCTGCGCATACCAATGGGTCATAAAGCCATTAAATTGTAGGAAAAGGCCTTAGGGATTGCGATGAAGCTAGAAGCCGTGCCAAGAGACGATACCCAGTTAGGAGTACAAAAAATAAAAGGACAGTTAGAGGCAATGCATATGGAGATCCAGAATCTAGGGAAGGAACGAGCAACAAAGGCTAGCCCTGACAAGTGGTGCATACGATGCAGGGTGAATGGCCACACCAAGGATAACTGTTTGCTGCTAGAAGAATACATGCATGATGGGGGACCCAGTCTGCTGTGACCTAGTGAAGCTTCAAGGCCAAGTGGGCCGGTTCTGTGGTGTGATGATTGTCGAGTGGCTGGGCTGCATAATACCAAACACTTCCCTCGCCTTGCTGCATATGTCCCAGAAGTGAAGCAACAATGGTGCATGTTTTGCAAATCTCTAGGACACGATGAGAAGAACTTCTGGACCTATGATCTAGTGATAGATAGAGGAAAAATATATAGGGTACAATCAAACCCCTCTTCACCAAGATCCCCCTCAGGTATGGGTGGCACCCCAGCTAGGGGTAGGGGAGGGGGCCGAGGTGGAAGGATAGGTAGGGGGAGAGGACAACTAATTTTCTATAACTGTGGAGAAATAGGGCACTTTTCAAGGGACTGCATGGACCCTATGAGGAAATCCTGCAGATACTCTAGATAGCTGGATCATTTGATCGAAGATTGCCCGATTTTTATAGCCAAGATGCAGGAGAAGCAACGGACACCTACGTAGAATGTACAAAGGATCAAGGCAGAACCTCAAGATGAAGGACCAAGTGTTAATGTTATAACACGCAGTGGCATGACCACCGGAGGAGCTACGGAGAACGCTGAGGCAGAGCCTCTTATCCGTAAAGTAGCCAGTAAACAAGAAGGTTTGGAATTACAGAAGGAAAAGGAAACCTTTGTCACAGCTTGCCAAGAATTTGCTAAGGCTATGGCATCTACTCCTCAAGCCCTTGCGAAACTCAAAGAAGATGATGAGGTCAAACCATTCCTGCAGGTATGTATGAAGCTGCTGCACAACCAAAGGGTTGTAGAAAACCTCCAAGATTTGATAGACAGTTACGCAGAAAGAACAACCCTAGCCATGGAAATTAAGGATGTGCACAAACTATATAAGCATAAGAGACGCATTGGTAGGGAGATGCAGTTAACCGCACATATTGGTGATTATGAGATGGATCAGGTTATTCTGGACCTAGGCTTAGATGTGAACGTACTACCTAAGAAAACTTGGCAGCGAATGGGAGAACCTAAGTTGGAATGGTCCACTATCTAGCTGTGCATGGCTAATCAGCAAAAGATCATACTGTTGGGGAGATTATCAAAGGTCGTGGTAGATATCGTAGGGGTTAAGGTTCAGGATGACTTTGAGGTCATTCATATTGTAGAAGATGCGGACCCTTATCCTGCGCTCCTAGGATTGGACTGGGCCATAGATATGGGTGGTATTATCAATTTGAAGAAGAGAAACATGGTGTTTGAAAGTGAAGGAACACGGGTGGTAGTACCGCTAGACCCTGCATAAGGAGAAAGGTACACAGAACCAGTGCGTGAGGAAGACGAGGTGGATCACATCTATAAATTAACTGTGAAGGATGAAGACTGGATCAATCCTATGGCTGATGGTGTGCTTTGTTGGGAAAAGGATAGAAAATTCTTTTCTGACTCCCATGAAGAAATGGAAAATTGGAAAAATTGGTTACATGATGTCTCTGCGCTGCGCTGCCTACGAATCACAAGGGACTTCCGATGCATATCCTCAGAGGTAAGAGAAATTCCTTACTTTTATGGTTCTGGTAGCATAAAGGAAGATTTTCCAACATTTGAAGCTGAGGTTCCAAGAGAACGAAGGATATGGGCCCTTAATATAGCCATGCACGCAACGCCTGCAAGGTGGTGGGACAAGCATAAGGGGGCGTTCCAGGATTGGGAGGAATTTTGGGATATGATGATCCTATGATTTGAGCTCTCGACTGACGTGCACGTCAAGATGTTTCTTGGCCCAGGGGATCCATGTGAACATTTGTTTGCTTGGATGGAGAAATGGTGGGATCGCACTATGGAAGAATGGGTTCACTTGTTTATTCATGCCTTGGGACCGATTCCCACCGCATGGTACTTGGATGTGGAGCTACATCAACGCACCCTCCACTAGGAAACCTTAAAGGATGAATTTCTGGGGAAATTCAGATTAACAGGAGGAATGAAGGCACTTAACGAAGCTTTGCAGGGTATATATACCTTTGTATTTGGTGAATCCAACCCATATGCAGCATTGGAGATACCAACATGGGAAAAACAGATGCAAAATATTTTCAACTGCCACAATATCACCATAGAATAATGTGATGATGATCCGCGCAATGTCTCGATCCTAGAATTAGAAGGGGAGCGCGCAGCTGCGGGACCTCCATTACACACTGTAGATTTTATGAAGCCTCTGAAGCTACGAGAAGTTAACATTGGCATAGAAGAGAAACCCAAGTTGGCTAAAATTCGGGAATACTGGGATGATGAGACAATATGCAAGGTTGCGGAATTACTCACAGAATATCAAGACTTCTTTTTGACAAAGTTTTCAAAGCTTAAGGGGATCACGGGGGACTTAGGGGTTATGCGCATCACACTGAAACCAAATGCGTGCCCTGTGAAGTAGCTCCCTTAACGCCTGGACCCTAAGTATAAGCAGAAGGTTAGTTAAGAAATCGATAAAATTCTTGCCGCAGGTATCATCGAACTAATCAAACATTTAGACTAGATGAGTCCCATGGTAGTTCAGGAAAAGAAGACGAAGGGGGGAATCTGCATTTGCGTGGACTTGTGCAAGCTGAAAAATGCCTGCGTACATGATCATTTTCCAACACCATTCTCCGATAAGATCCTAGATAGCGTAGGAGGCCAAGAAGCATACCCATTCACTGATGGGTTCTCAGGATACCATCAGATCAGAATCGCACCTGAAGATCACAACAAGACTACATTTGCTACCGAATGGGGATCCCTTCAGTATACGGTCATTCCGTTTGGACTCAAAAATTCCTCTACCATCTTCTTGTGAGTAGTAGTCGCAGTATTTAAAGAGTTCATCCATAAATTTCTGGAGGTGTACTTTGATGATTGGACTATCTTCGGTTTAGTAAAGAAACATGTTTCGAACCTGTGCATGATGTTGGATGCCTGCCAGAAACACTAGATTTCCCTGAATATCAAGAAGTGTATCTTCTGCATACCCTTCAAAATCTTGCTTGGACATATAGTTGCCAACAAGGGTTGATGGTTGATCCTGCGAAAGTTGCAGTTATCATCAATCTAGCAGTACCTATGATTGAGAAACAACTGTTTTTGATCCTCGGGCATACGGGCTACTATAGAAAGTTCATTTAGGGATACGCACTCATCACGACGCCTCTGTAAAAGTTTCTTAAGATGGATGTTCAATTTTTTTGGGATGACGAGTCTTAAAAGAGCTTTGAGCTACTCAAGGAAAAGATGTTCTCAGTGCCTATCCTTATTTTTCCTGATTGGGCAAAGGTATTTCATGTTCATGCTGATGCTTCCGAAATTTCCCTGGGAGTGGTCCTTACGTAGCCTGGAGATGGGGACATTGATCACCCAGTTGAATTTTCTAGTCGAAAACTCTCTGGTGCAGAGCGCAATTATGCCACCATAGAGTGGGAAGGATTGGCCATGGTCTATGCATTATAGAAGTATCGGCACTATCTATTAGGAGGACACTTCAAAATGTTTACAGATCATTCGGCTTTGAAGTACCTAGTGAATAAGCCTGTGTTAGGGGGGGAAATTTGCCAATGGCTTCTGCTGTTCCAGGAATATGACTTTGAAATCATTTTCAAACCAGGGAAGTTGAATGCTAGGCCAGATCACTTGTCCCGAATTGAGACTGGCGAGGAACCAACCAACCTGGAAGAAGGATTTCCTGATGCGCAGCTATTTGCTATTAAGGTAGTTGATGCACACTTTGCTGATATCATTCATTTCCTGACTACAGGCATGGCACCCGCGGAGTATTCGGTGCAACAGAAGAAAGAGTTGGCAACCCACGCTATGAATTTTACCATCATTGCAGGTCACCACTATAAGATGGGAGAAGATGAAGTACTGTTGTTAGCCATCAGTAAATTTTCTCACAGCAAATGATGGCTAAAACAGGTCTTGAGCCTTCAAGAGATTATTTTAATAGAAAATTACTCATTCTTGAAGCCTTATGGTGTTTTCTAAAAAAGAAATCTTCACTGCTGTTCCTTCGCTGTTGTTCCTTCACTGCTGTTCCTTCACTGCTGTTCCTTCGCTATTGTTCCTTCGCTGCTGTTCCTTCACTGTTGTTCCTTCGCTGTTGTTCCTTCACTGCTTTTCCTTCACTGTTGTTCCTTTACTGCTGTTCCTTCACTACTTAACCTTCACTGCTGTTCCTTTACTGCTGTTCCCTTATTTTTTCTACCCCCAGCGCCCCTTGTAAAAAAGGTTTTTTCCTTTTTATTTATCCATAGCTGGATTTTTACATTTTAACTCTAAAAACCAAAGTTTGCCCAACCTAAAAGCCTTCTCTCTACGAGACAAAAAAGGTGACATCAGCTCGACCCCACCATGTGTTTCCACCGCAAATCTTTTTATTTCTTGCGCTCATCCATGACTGTTAATCTTCGGCCCAAAGATCTAACGGTCCCAAACACATTTCGCGTTCATTTCACCAATAAAACCAATCGCTCATTTTCGACGCGAAATAGGCAGTTTTCACCTGGACACGTGTCAATCAAAGACTTGTATCACATTCATTCCCATCTAAACTGATTACCACTCATTTCGTGCACGAAAACCATTTGTGGTTTTTCGAAACCGCCTATCCACTATTTCGCTCCAATATTCAAATTAAACCCTTTTTTCACAGGTTTTGTCCACAAAACCTCCTCTGCATGCAATTTCTCCTCCTCACTGCTCCTTTCGACCCCCACCCAGCCTCTGAAAGCAGTTTAACCCAATACGCGCAGAATTTTATGTAATAGTTTGTTTATGTTGTAGGTTTCATGGCGGATGAGCTGTAAAGCCATCCCACAATCACGATAAAGTAAAAAAGGATCAAGGATGATGATCCTCAGGCCAAAATCACGAAGAAATGGATTCCACAGGTTCAAAATCATGGTTTTACTGGTGCCTCATGAGCATTGGCTATACAATGAAACCCTCAGCCCGCTGAAGACACTTGTACATTAACAAAGGAAACAGAAGAAGAACAGTGAAAGATAGTGGAGATTAAAATTAAAGGTTAAAGTTAAAAAACTGAAGATTTAAAGACTTAACTGATGATTTAAAAAGATAAAGACACAGTGAATAAAGCAGAGAAATTCTTACAGGATAAAATAGTCAGCATAAAATTTTTAAAGGCCCGAAGATGATTATAGAAGTCCAAAAGAAATAACAAAGGTTTAAAGCAACAAAGAGAGACAGATCAGTCAAGAAAGCCTCCAAATGCCATATCAGTGAGGCAATTAATCCTCAAAATGCCACCTACCAGCTAATTTTCCTCAAACGAATACACAGTTAATGCATAGTTAGAGATATTTTCCAAAAGACAACTCATAAGTAATTTCCAGCTACCAAAAAAGCCTCAAAGTCAAGAAAAGTGACTAAAGTTGATCAAACTTAATGCAAAATTCAATTAACAGAGTTAAAAACATTATATAATTTCTCCATTTGGCCCTTCAAAGGCTGAGAAGCACTTACTCTGTATTAATTGAACAAATAACCCTTTCTTTCACTCCACCTCCTCATTCTTCTATAAATACTTCTCTAGAAGACAGTATTATGGTGGGTTGAATACTTGTTGAATGTAAATAGCTATTGAGGCTGCTGAAGCTCTGTTTTGTAATTGAAGAATGATAAGCTGAGATGAGAAGTTTTGAAGCTATAAAGACCCACTAGACTTGAATATTGTAACTGGTTTGAACATCAAATACACAAGCTGATTTATGGGATCCTAGTCTATGTCAATGGTGATGATTTTTTTACTGTAATTGTTATTTTTCTCATGTTTTCCATACTGTCCACTTTCTCTGATAAATAAAAACAAATATAGATTAGGATTTACTTCTAAAGTACCCTAAATCTCACCGATAAATCTTTATCTTTATGTTTTCTTCTATTTGTGTTTTGAGGATAATCAATAGAGTATAACCAGTGAAGTGTTAGTAAGCCCATGTTTCCTGAGTACAACTTGAGATATTGTCTTTGAAAGTTCTTGAAATTCTGCTTATTAAAGTTAAACTAGAGAAGTTTATGGTTAGCCCTGTCCTCTAGTTTGTCTCCAACAGTAGCTTTGAAAATTTCCCTTAAGAATATGGTGAAAAGCAGGTTAGATTCAAACTTCTTACTTGATCTTAAGCTATTCTTTGTTTTATCTTAAAATTCTTTCCTTTGAGTATGCTGAAAGCATGCTAGGTTAAAAGTCCTTACTTGATCTTAAGTTTCACTTTGTTTTCTTATTGTTTGATTCTTTCACCACACTTTTATGTTCCATACCATAAATCAACTTAAAGAGATCCTTTGATATAGATGACTTGCCCCATGGACCATTCTTGAAACTTGTTGTGCAATTAAATCCTTTTGTGACTCCATAGCCCAATGGATTGATGTTGTTCCTTACTTATCCTATCAGCTGAACCATTATGTCAACTTACTCACACCTTCACCCTTCAAATTGACTTCCTTCATTTTAATGATATCCTACCCAACCAAAACACACAAAACCTTTGTACTTCATAACTAGCCTAATATCATATCATAAGTCTTAAAGATCATATCTTTGAAAACAAAACATATAGAGAGATCCCTCTCTGAATCTAGGATGGCTAGATCCTTATATTCCAAAGTAGTTTTGATGTAGGCTCTGCAGTGTTTGTACTTGCCAATCTTGCAAACTACGGAGGCCTAACATAGTGGCGACCATACTGGGGAATTTATGAGTAAATCCTTAAAACAAAACACTCAGTATTCATTCAAGTAAGATTAGATTTCTTCAAGCACTACAAACATAATGGTGATCATGATTGGACCTGTCTGAATCAGTGGCAATCTAAGTAACCCTTAGGATTCTAATAGACCCTAGTCAAACCTTGAAGAAATCAGCTAGTGATCCATAGAGTAGACTCTATTTGTCTCATCACCATTGCTAAGTGTTGAAACATGTATAGGACACTCTCACAATCACAGGACTATAAAAAACTCAGAAAACCAAAAACATTTCAGATTGGTATTTATATCAATTAATGGTGGTGGACCATAGAATATTTTACCTTTAAAAGCTAAAAATTTCCCCCTGGTGACTCCACGTTTGTGAATTGACCTAAAGACTCCACTGGGAAACCCATTCTGTCATAACATCATACAAACTCAGTCAAGGAAACTTTGAGGATTAAGTTTTCTTGTTAAAGATCAGTTAGCCTATTAAATATTGTCATACTTGGTTGAACTTTTCTTATCATTGGGTCTTAAAAGACCACATAGTGGCTTCTAAAATAATTTATACTAGAGCCCACCCTGACCCAAATCCTCCTGAGATAGTTGATAATCCAGAAAGTATCTTTAGGAAATCTCCTAAATCCAAGACTTCAACTGTTGTCAGACCAATTCATAGAGCTGATTCTGTCCCTGAAAATTTCTTAGCTCTGCAAGATACACAAGTTGACTTACCATTCATAAGAAACCCATCCAGAACCAAGTCACTTAGTGATATAGATCAGATAGACTTTGAGCCTACACACTCACCCCAACATAGTGGTGAACACACTGATAGAAGAGAAACCACCCCACCTGATTTGCATTTCATTCTTAATTTTGGGTTCTCTCATCCTAGATCTGCTCAACAGTCTCTTGCTGGTCCAAGTACTTTTGTTATCCATACACCCACTATTCAAACTACTCCATTCCATCATCCCCCTCCCATCTTACATCCTCCACCTATAAACCCCCCATTTTTTCCACAACCTCCTATCATGGCTACATGGTATGCCCCTCTAGTCCTTCCTTTACCTTTAGTCAATCTGCCACAGGACTATCAATCGAAGATTCCATTATATGATGCCAGTAGTTCTATTACTACTTTACAACATGTGGACAATATGAATGACTATTTTGATAGAAATGAGATAGATGATGAAATTGTCAAACTTAGATTATTTGCTCAAAGTTTAGGGGGAGAAGCAAGAAAATGGTTCAAAATCTTAACCCCTAATAGTATTAATGACCTCCAAGCTTTTCATCAGAAATTCCTAAACAAATGGGAAATTAGGAAAAACCATCTCCAAATACTTTCAGATTACAACAAACTCAAGAGAAACACTAGGGAAAGTGTTCAAAATTATTGCACTAGGTTCAATAGTGTTTATAATGCACTACCCCCAGATTTGAAACCTCCACAAGGCTCAACTTTGGCCAAATTTCCTAAAGGATTTGATCCTGAAATGGCCTATTAACTAAGAGAAAGAGATCCCTTGACTCTGGAAGACATGAAGAAGGGAGCTCTTGTTGTGGAAGTAATTCTGATTGAGAAAAGAGCTAGGATGAGGAATGAAAAGAAATTATCATTTAGGGAGGAACTGCACCTTCCACATCTAGCTCAAAAATGGAAATAATGATGGAGGAAATGATGAAGAGAATGAGCATATTTGAGAGAGCACAATCTAGAGAAAATCAATCAGCTTCCCAAAACAGAAATCAATCTCAAAATCAGAATCTAAACTTTAGGAGAAATAAACCTCAAAACATACAAAGAGAGGATGATCAACAGATCAGACCTCCTTTCCAAGAAAATTATGTTAATGAGGATGAAGAGACAAATGAACAAACAGAGGATGACAACATAAACATGCTGGGAGTAAGCAATGAGGATTCTGATTTCCTCCATGAAAGAAAACAAGGTCTATATACACCCTATGATGATAGAAGAATAGAAACTTATTATTATGAACAAGACTCTGAAAATTCCATCATAGGATCACCTAAACAATATGACCTGAAAAGTAAAAAGAATCGAGAAACTCCCAGGAACAAAACCTCTAATAAATCTGCCAAAAAAAACCCTGAAAATGCTTCCAGAAAGACAGTATAAAATCATAAAACGGTGGCTGTAAGTTCTGATCTAAACAAAGGGAAAAACACCCAAGTCAATGAAAAACAGAGTGTTGACCCTAGCAGCACTAGTATCTCAGCTAATGCTCCTGAAAAAACCATTTTAACTGCTGTAAATAGTAGAAATCAGCAAGCTGATTTTGATGATCAAGGAGTGACTAACAAGGCTGAATCAAACATTTTAAAAAATAAGATTCCCTTTAGCTTAGAGAACGAAATTTCCAAAATCAAAATCTCTGTCCCACTCACCGAATTAGTCACTCAAAATGTATATAGAGGTAAAATTTTGAAATCTTTGAACATAGAAGATGTTCATGACACTGTGAACTTAAATGATGATACACCAGAGCTCCTATTCGGACCTAAGATTGAAGGAAAATTTCAAGAAGGAACTACCCCTCCATTTTACATCAGTTTGAACATCCATAGTAATATTTTGCATAATGCCATGCTTGATTCTGGAGCATCACATAACCTCATGCCCAAGGTAATAATGGAGAGATTAGGCTTAGAGGTAACCAGACCATACAAATATTTATACTCCTTTGATTCAAGTAGGGTAATATGCCTAGGCCTAATAAAGGATCTCTGTGTTAACTTAGCCCAAATCCCAACCAAAATCTTAGTGATGGACATTGTAGTGGCTGGTATACCTCCCAAATATGGCATGCTTCTTTCAAGATCATGGGGTTCTAAGTTGCACGACACTATGCAGATGGATATGACTTATGCCACCATCCCCGTCTTCAGTCAACCTAGAAGAATCTATAGGGAAACACACATGAAATACATGGTGAGTAACTAAGAAAGACCAGATAATTCTCCTCTCTATTCCATACACACTGACCTTGACTCATTCATTCTTTACAATGATGATATTCCTAATGAGCAAGAGTTAGTCCATGAAACATCACCCAATATAGTGGTCACTCCACATCCAAACATGGTGGCAACCATAGATGAAGAGGAAAATAAGGAGGAAACTAAAAGGTAGTTTGCTAATTCATAAAATTACAACAAACAGATCACGAGTCTTAAGGTCAAAAACAGTCATGTATATAGTGCAGATCATGGAAATCAAATAATAAAATCTCAAAACATTGAAAATCTTGAGGAAAAAACCACACAAAAACATAGTGCAGGCCCTTGTACAAAACATAATGATGAACAAGACAGAGAGGACAACAATGAAGTAAATGACAAATATGAAAAAAATCCTCTTTGGAGCATGAGTTTTGATGGGTCTTGCTCTAAAACTGGTGCAGGAGCAGGCATATGGTTACACAACACTGAAAACAATCATGCTGAGGGGAATTCCTATAGATTAAACTTCCAATGCACAAACAAAATCGTAGAGTATGAAGCTCTCCTTTTAGGAGCATTGCATTTATTAAAAAAATTAGGGGCCAAGAGGATAATAGTTCATGGAGATTCAGAATTAATAATTACGCAAGTAAATGGGGAATATAGTTCCAAACATCCTAGACTTAGAGCCTATAGAGATGATGCCATGGACTTGTTAAAAACATTTGATGAATTCCAACTTACCTTTGTCCCAAGAAACCAAAATGTCCTTGCCAATGGATTAGCCTTTGCTGCTAGAACATGTCTAACACCTTATGAAAGCAAGCAATGTACCACCCAAGTCAAATATAGACCATATGTCCCAGATAATGAAAAGTACTGGCAAGTTTTTGATGGAGATAAACAAATAGAAGACTTCCTATAGTCCAAAAATGAATTTGAAACACCACACTTAGATTCAAAGTATGAACAAGACTGTCCTACTGAAGAAAACCCACTTATTGAAGAAGAAAAGTCTCCAGAGATTGCTGAAATAAATTTGTTAACTAATGAACCCAAACAAATGACAGAAAATAGCTCAGATTTAGAAGATGAAGACTTAGAAGTGCTGCAATCTAAAGACCAAAGCTTTCCAAAAGGACTGGTCCCTTTAGAAGAATTGTTTGACTTGAATGATGTGGCCAAGAAGCCAAAACTGGAACCCATGGAAACTGAAGTGGAAGAGTGCAACATAGGCAGTGAGGAAAATCCCAAAATGATCAAACTATCTGAAACACTGCTAGCTCATATTAAACTGAAATACATTGAGTTCTTTAGAGAATTTTCTGATGTATTTGCATGGAGTTATGAAGATTTGAAATCATATGATACAGAAATAATCCAACATAAAATACCCCTAAAAGAAAACAAGAAACCTTTTAAACAAAAATTGTGTAGAATCAACCCTATTCAATTACCTCTGCTAGAGAAAGAAATTAGAAAATGTATGATGCTGGAATTATAGTTCTTGTTAGATACTCAGAGTGGGTGTCTAATCTTGTATCAGTTAGGAATAAAACAGGAGAGATAAGGCTTTGCATTGACTTTAGAAACTTAAACAAAGCCTCATTAAAGGACAACTATCCTTTGCCTAAAATGGATCATATCTTACAAAAGTTAGTTGGTTCTAAAAGAATTTCTTTGCTAGATGGCTTCTCAGGTTACAATCAGATTTTGGTACATCTTGATGATCAACTCAAAACAGCGTTTACTACACCTTGGGGTACTTTCATGTATTTAAAAATTCCCTTTGGTTTAATGAATGCTGGTGCCACATTTCAGAGAGCCATGGATATTTCATTCTCAAAAGAAATAGGTTACTTCATAGTGATTTATCTTGATGATATAACTGTTTATTCTAAAACAGATGAAGAACACCTAATACACTTGAGAAAAGTCTTTGAGAAATGCAGAAAATTTGGGTTATCTTTAAATCCAAAGAAAACACTGTTTGGTCTCCAAGAAGGTAAAATTCTTCAACATATCATATCAAAAGAAGGAATAAGGATAGACCCAAAGAGGACCGATGGCATATTGCAAATCAGCCATCCTAGAAACATCAAGGAACTTCAATCTTTCATTGGAAAGATTAATTTCTTGAGAATGTTCATACCCAATCTAGCTGAACTCCTTAGAAATATGACAAACATGCTTAAAAAAGGAGTTAAATGGACCTTAGAAGCAAAGAAATCATTTGAACTGGTAAAACAAGCACTCACCAAAACACCAGTTCTTATCAGTCCTGATTTTTCAAAGGATTTCTTCATTTTTTTATTTGCATCAGAACACACAGTAACTGTTGTCCTATTACAAAAGAACTTGAATGGACAAGAGTAGCCCATTGCATTTTTCAGCAAGACATTAAGAGATGCACCTCTGAAGTACAATATAATGGAAAAACAAGCCTTTGCCTTGGTCAAAGCCTTAAAAGACTTCAGAGTTGACATTTTACATTCCCACATAATAGCATTTGTGCCTCATTTAGTTGTAAAAGACATATTAACCCAAGATCCAGATGGCAAAAGAGGAAAGTGGATTGCTGTAATTTTAGAGTATGACTTAGAAATCAAGCCCACTAAGCTCATAAAAGGTCAAGGACTAGAAAAACTTATGGCTGAATTCAACTTTCAAGCTCTTGATATAAACATGTTTAAATCATTAGATGAACAGGAGGAGTTTACAACTCCAATTATTGAATATCATTTTTTGAATTCATCCTAGTATGCTAACATTTTGTATGTTTTGCTCAATCTTAATGTCCCTCCTGGTTTGTCTAAAACAAAGGCAAGATTCTTAAAGTTGAAAGCTGTAAATTACTGCATTTTGAATAAATGTTTATATTGGAAAAATGATAGTGGATTATTTCTTAAATGTTTGCCTGAGAATGATGAAGATAAGATCAAGCATGAGTTTCATGAAGGAGAATGTGGAGGCCACCTCTACTAGAAATCAATTGCTAACAAAATACTTAGAGCTGGCTATTACTGGCCCACCCTCTTTCAAGATTTTCATAAGATGATTATTTCCTGTCACAAATGCCAAATCTTTGAAGGCAAAAGAAAGCTGCTTCCCTTACCTCTACAACCAATCACTGTTGAAGCTCCTTTTCAGCAGTGGGGTCTAGAATTCATTGGGGAAATCCATCCTCCATAATCTACCCAACATAGATGGATCCTCACAGCAACTGACTATTTTACCAAATGGATAGAAGCCATCCCCTCTAGGAATGCTACAGACTCAGTTATCATTTCATTCCTTGAAAACCATATACTGTCTAGATTTGGCTGTCCTAGAAAGATCATAACTGATAATGCTCTGCATTTGGGTCTAAAAAGATGGTATAATTCTGTCATAAATATCATATTATATTGGGTCATTCTACAGCTTATTACCCTTAAGGTAATGGGCTGGCAGAGTCCTCAAATAAAATTTTGGTGAACATAATAAAAAATTTGTGGGAAGATAACAAGAAATCATGGCACAATAAGCTAGTACATGCTTTATGGGCAGACATATTGACAGTTAAAAAGTCAATTGGGATGTATCCTTACCAGCTAGTTTACAGAACTGATGCAATATTTCCAACCAGTTTAGGAGTGCTAGTCATGAAGCTGATCCAGGAAGTACAGTCTGAAGATGATGATGTGACAAGGAGAATAATCCAGACTATACATATACAACAAACCAAAGAGGAAGTATACATCAAAGCACAAAAACTACAAGAAAACATCAAGAAGCTGTTTGACAAAAGAACCAAGGCTAGTGATTTTAAGATTGGTGATAAAGTATTGAAATGGGATTCAAGGAGAGAAGATAAGGAAAACCATGGAAAATTTGATAATTTATGGCAAGGCCCTTATCTTATTCAATCCTCCATTGGAAACAATGCATTTTTTCTCCAAGAATTGGATGGAGCTGAATACTTTGGAGGTCCTGTCAATTGCAGGGTTCTCAAACATTATTTCTGTTAACTGATATTTTTAGTTTCAAAGCTTTTTTGTTCATTGTTTATAACACAACTTTTGAATTTAAAAAAAGAAAAAAAAAGATAATAGAAAAAGAGAAAAAGAGGGCAGACATAAAAGAAGAAAGGTACAACCCCATACCAAAAAAAAAAAAAAAAGAGAGAAAAATCTGAAAGTGTGCAAGCTTAAATGCCACTACTTGATAAAACACTGCTATTTAGTCATACAACCTAATCATGACTAGATATATTTCAATTTACTGCTGATAGGTTAGTAAAGAAGATTTTCCAAACTGTTTAATCTTGGCTTATCAGTAGATTAGATTAGGATAGAAAGTAATGGCTCTAATCAGAACAAAATTTGAGCCAAAAAGAAGAAAAAGAATTGGTTCTAACATGCTTAAAATCTGAACCAAGAAAAAATAGAAAAAGAAACAGCTCAAAAAGATCAAAACCAGAGATGAAAGAAAGAATGAAGGATGTTTTTTTATTTTTCAGATCTTAAGCCTTCACAATTTTGTTTAATTTTCTGCAAAATTTCAGTCTATGTGCAGCTTGTTTTTATGCCATAGTCACTTCAAAAAATTAGACAGTTTAATCCTAGTTTGACTATCTTTTAAATTTCTATTTTAGAAAATAGGGAATAAAATCTGTCAGACAGCTTAATCCTAACATATAGTAGCTTAGGTAAAGAATTTATGAGTTCAACAGCTTAATCTAAACTCATGGAAGAAATAAGGGGAGATTTAGATTATTTTTTCCTATTTTCAAAAGAACAAAATGTTGATGTCAAATATTTGCAAGTCCAAGTGCACCTTATGAAGAAAAAATGTTAGGAAAAGTAGGCTGTGTAGGTAGTTGTTTGGGAAATAAATCATTATGTTTTATGTAAGTACTGATCATCTTTTAAAGAAGCATGATCAAAGAAGAAGCAGGTTGTTAATGGATACGGCACAAGTCTACATCCCAGAGATAAAATTCTGAAGTTCTTGACACCTCCAAGGAGCTGCCATCCCCAAGTGGAGCCGCTATTAGCCATCAGTAAATTTCGTCACAGAAAATGATGGCTAAAATAGGTCTTGAGCCTTCAAGAGATTATTTTCATAGAAAATTACTCATTCTTGAAGCCTTATGGTGTTTTCTAAAAAAAAAATCTTCACTAATGTTCCTTCGCTGTTGTTCCTTTATTGTCGTTCCTTCAATGCTGTTCCTTCACTGCTGTTCCCTTATTTTTTCTACCCCCCGCGCACCTTGTAAAAAAGGTTTTTTCCTTTGTATTTATCCATAACTGGATTTTTACGTTTTAACAATGAAAACCATGGTTTTCCTGACCTAAAAGCCTTCCCGCTACATGACAAAAAAGGTGACATCACCCCGGCCCCACCACGTGTTTCCACCGCACATCTTTCTATTTTTCGTGCTCATCCATGACCGTTAATCTTCGGCTCGAAGATCTAACGGTCCTAAACAGATTTCACATTCATTTCACCAATAAAACCAATCGCTCATTTTCGACGCAAAATATGTGGTTTTTGCCTGGACACATGTCAATCAAAGGCCGGTATCGCGTTCATTCCCAGCTAAACCGCTTACCACTAATTTCGTGCGCGAAAACCATTCTTGGTTTTCCGAAACCACCTATCCACTCTTTCGCTCCAATATTCAAATTAAACCCTGTTTTCACAGGTTATATCTGCAGAAACTCCTCCACATGCAATTTCTCCTCCTCACTGCTCCTTTCACCCCTCACCCAGCCTCTGAAAGTAGTTTAACCCAATACGGGCAGGATTTTATGTAATAGTTTTTTTATGTTGCAGGTTTCATGGCGAATGAGATATAAAGCCATCCCACAGTCATGATAAAGTAACAAATGTCAAGGATGACGATCCTTAGGCCAAAATCACGAAGAAAGGGATTCCACAGGTTCAAAATCATGGTTTGATCGGTGCCTCATGAGTATAGGTTATACAATGAAACCCTCGGCGCACCAAAGGAATCTGTAAATTAACAAAGGAAACATAAGAAGAATAGTGAAAGACAGTGGAGATTAAAGTTAAAGGTTAAAGTTAAAAAACCGAAGATTTAAAGTCTTAACCGATGATGTAAAAAGATAAAGACCCAGTGAGTAAAGCAGATAAATGATTAAAGGATAAAACAATCAGCATAAAAGGTTTAAAGCTCCGAAGATGATTATAGAAGTCCAAAATCAATAACAAGGGTTTAAAGCAACAAAGATAGACAGGTCAGTCAAGAAAACCTCCAAATGCCGCACCAGTGAGGAAATTAATCCGCAAAATTCCACCTACCAACTAATTTGCCTCAAAATAATACACAGTTAATGCACAGTCAGAGATATTTTCCAAAAGACAACTTAGAAGTAATTTCCAGCTACCAAAAAATCCTCAAAGTCAAGAAAAGTGACTAAAGTTGATGAAAATTAATGCAAAATTCAATTAACAGAGTTAAAAACATCAGATAATTTCTCCATTTGTCCCTTCAAAGGCCGAGAAGCACTTACTCTGTATTAATTGAAAAAATAGCCCTTTCTTTAACTCCACCTCCTCATTCTTCTATAAATATTCCTCTAGAAGATAGTATTATGGTGGGTTGAATACTTGTTGAATGTAAATTGCTATTGAGGCTGTTGAAGCTCTGTTTTGTAATTGAAGAATGATACACTTAGATGAGAATTTTTGAAGATGTTGAAGCTGTCAAGACCCACTGGACTTGAAGATTGTAACTGGTTTGAACATCAAATACACAAGCTGATTTATGGGATCCTGGGCTATGTCAATGGTGAATTTTTCTTACTATAATTGTTATTTTTCTCATGTTTTCCATACTGTCCAGTTTCTCTGATAAAGAACAACAAATATAGATTAGGATTTACTTCTAAAGTACCCTAAATCTCACTGATAAATATTTATCTTTATGTTTTCTTCTATTTGTGTTTTGAGGATAATTCCATAGAGTATAACCAGTGAAGTGTTGGTAAGCCCATGTTTCCTGAGTACAACTTGAGATATTGTCTTTGAAAGTTCTTGAAAGTCTGCTTATTAAAGTTAAACTAGAGAAGTTTATGGTTAGCCCTATCCTCTAGTTTGTCTCCAACAATGGCTTTGAAAATTTCCCTTAAGAATATAGTGAAAGCAGGTTAGATTCAAAGTTCTTACTTGATCTTAAGCTATTCTTTTTTTTATCTTAAAAAAATTTCCTTTGAGTATGCTGAAAGCAGGCTAGGTTAAAAGTCCTTACTTGATCTTAAGCTACACTTTTTTTTCTTATATGTTTGCTTCTTTCACCAGAATTTTATGTTCCATACCATAAATCAACTTCAAGAGATCCTTTGATATAGATGACTTGCCTCATGGACCATTCTTGAAACTTGTTGTGCAATTAAATCCTTTTGTGACTCCATAGCCCAATGGATTGATGTTGTTCCTTACTTATCCTATCAGCTGAACCATTCTGTCAACTTACTCACACCTTCACCCTTCAAATTGACTTCCTTCATTTTAATGATATCCTACCCAACGAAAACGAACAAAACCTTTGTACTTCATAACTAGCCTAATATCATATCATAAGCCTTAAAGATCATATATTTGAAAACAACACACATAGAGAGATCCCTCTCTGAATCTAGGATGGCTAGATCCTTAGATTCCAAAGCGGTTTTGATGTAGGATCTGCAGCATTTGTACTTTCCAATATTGCAAACTACGGAGGCCTAACAACTGCGAAGGTATGTTTTGGAACATGAATGGCATGCTATCTTTACATAAGTCCATGATGGGGTAGCAGGAGGTCACTACGCAGGGAACACAATGACACGAAATATCTTAAGAGATGGATTATGGTGGCCTACCCTGAATAGTGACTCTCACGACTATTGTAAGGCTTGCGATACATGCCAATGCACTAGAAGGCCATCCCACAGGGATGAAATGCCTCTTCAACCACAAATGGCCCTGCAAGCATTTGACAAGTGGGCCATCGATTTTTTCAGGCCTATCAACCCACCTAGGAAGAAGACAGGTGCGTGTTACATTATAATTGCTACTGATTATGTAACTAGGTGGGCTGATGCACAAGCGGTGAAGGACTGCACTACAGATACTGCTACGCACTTCATCTTTGACTAGGTTTGGATGTTCGAAAATCCTGATGAGAGAGAGGTACACACTTTGTAACTGAAACAATACAGGCCTTGACGGAAGAATTTCTGTAATATCCCAAAAGGGAGAATGCAGTAATACTAAAACACAATATAAGAAATACAACAAGGTGAACAATAAATCTTAAGACAACATCAGAATTTACAGAGAAGCTGAGCCATTTTATTATATTGGAGAAGAACCAGTTACAAAATGTACAAAATATGAGTAGATCTAGCCAAAGAGATGGCCTAGAATCACCCAGAAAACATGCCACAATAGGTACAACGTAACTGGAGAGGCACTGAAGCAAATACTGCACTATCCCTTCAGTAGAATATGAACATATAACTGCAGGCTGAAAAGGAAAATGAAAATCTAGTAAAATATGGTGCTCAGATGATGCCAAGATTCAAGATCTGGCCAATGTGATGGATTCCCAAGATAACCCAGAAAGTATTTTCCAGATCTACAATTTTGGAAAATCACATCCCTAGGATTTGATCCTTGATATGCTGGGAAATATAGATCTAAAGCTAGATCTATCAAATAGATGGCCAAAATATGTTTCAAGATTAGATCTAAGCTTGAAGGGCTGATCCCTTTCAGATCTACAAGCTAGAAGCTCTAGATCTAGCTTCTCAATCCTCCAATAATGATTACAGCTACTGCAACACAACTGCCAATAGAAATTGTGTTGTGAGGGAAAGAGAGGCCTCCTGCCTGTTGAAAAATGCTTTAATAAACTCCAGGCTGATGGTAAGATTGATGGCAACGTGAGGGGATGATCCCTCACATGATTACTAGCTGAAATGCTAGTAACTTCCTTCCTCCTTTTAGATCTGCAATTTACGCAGCATAATCCCTAAAGGAAATACTGCTGCTAGGAGGTCAATAAATTTTGGCCTGATGTCAGATCTTCAATGAAGCTCTAGGAATGCTGATATATAAGCCCAAGGTGATTGGAATAAACCCTCACCAGTTCTCCAACTAAAGTACTGAAGACAACTTCCACCTTCCAAACTGATCTTCAGAAATCTGCAATTTTTGAATATGAGTGTTCTGCAGAAAGTAGAGAAAGAGATGTGGAACCAATTCCTGATGTAGAATGAAGTAAAATAGTCTTTCTAGAGCTACTCTAAGAAAGAAGTGGGATTCCTGACCAGGAACACCCTGTGCTAAAAAACACTTGCAATCTCTACTAAACAGCGCGAGAAAGCAATGGAATGTCACATGAAAATTCTAGATTTGAAAAGATATTTACATTAAGAATAACCAACATACCTCCATCCTTTCCTACACCTTCTTCATATAATTTTTGAGCCTTACCATGCCTTGGCCCTTGATCTGAAATTGTGAGAAAAAAGTATTTCTCATACAGAGATTGACTGTAGGGGCATTCATCGGATATTTCACCTTCCAAAGAAAGGATGAATCCAGAGGCTACCTGGCCCTTCTACAGACTCTGCCTAAAGAAATAAAATGTAATCACTAAGATCCGATCAATGAAAGTATTTGTTTTAAGTGCAAAGTATTCATTGATCTAGCTTTAATGTGTGAATAGGCAAGTATACATATTCTGCAAATGAAGTATAATGGTTTGAAGATGAACTAATAAGTTTTGTTCACTGTTTAAACCTGCTTGGGAAAAGTTTGCTTATAAAAATTTACTGTTTAAAGGAGCAGAATCTGAAAATATGCAGCAAAATTATACAGTATGACAACAAATAATTGTTTAAGAGGTTCACCCCTCTCTTGGGCTACCTCCGCTGGGTCCAAAAGCCTCTAATTAGGATTTTTCCTCTTTGATTAAATGCTCAAAATGTGAATACAACTGTATCGAAGCCTCAAATGGAAAAATACACTGCAAATTAAGATTTAGAAGGCTCAAATTAGTATAAAATGACTAAACAAACACCTCCATTGGATGAAGATAGTCCAAAATAGCTCTTCTTCCCTTAGGCCCTAGTGGCTCCACGACCAAAAACGCTGGTAGATTCTCTGTTAGAGCACCCTGATGGCTCTGCAAACACTTCCACCAGCTCCAGAATGATCAATTACCCCAGAATAAAAAAAAAATTCGTATCAAAAGGCCTCTCCTAGCCAAAGTTATGGCTCTTTTACTCCAACTGCCAGTTTAGCCTAAAAAAACTCCAATTAAATCTGGCTGACTGCCAGATAGCCCGACTTAAATGGAGGTCGGCGCTAAAGTTGGGCGGACCGCCGAATTCCCCGCCGAAATTGAAGGGCTAAAGCGATAAGCCTCATGCATCCTTAACCATCGGAAGGTATCGTTTAGACTTGAGTTTTAATCAGCATAACATAAGGTTTATAACCGCAATATTCATTAACCTCCGCTCTTGGGTGCTACGTAAGGTGACCACGTTGCAATCTGTTTAAATGCGCCAACCGTATACGCCTTTGGTTCTGGACCTGGGGTTCTATGCTGAGGGGGATGGCCCCCTTTGGGGCCCCACCCAAATGAATGTTAAACTTCAAATAAATGTTCACAGCCATAGTTTAATAAGAACCATGGTAGCCCATATGGTTGGG
Source organism: Pinus albicaulis (assembly GCA_034641835.2). NCBI lineage: Eukaryota > Viridiplantae > Streptophyta > Pinopsida > Pinales > Pinaceae > Pinus > Pinus albicaulis. The sequence continues at coordinate 205,022,919 of CM076575.1, read as the reverse complement.
CCGCTCCGTTGTCATCCAGTCGACCAGGTTTCAAAACCTGCCCGCAACCCATAACAAAAATTTTAAACCATATTTCAATCCGCCTTGGGGCCACGTGGCGGCCCCCGGGCTGGCCACGTGGTGCCCTGTAATTGGATGCCACTGGAATATTCCTCAGAATATTCTGTGAAATATTCCACAGAATATTCCCAAAATATTCTTTGGAATATTCTTTTTTAAATAAAAATATTTTTTATAAAGTCCACTTTGGCATTTTTTAAATGAAATTGGCAAATTTCAAAATGCAATATCTCCTCCATACGGCAGTGGATTTGAGTGCCGTTTGTGGCGTTGGGATTGTATCGCTGAGCTCTTTCCAGTCGATCTATTTTGAACCAATTCTAAGCAACTTCATTTTTGAGCATTTTTCTACAAGAGACTTGATCTCCTGATCACACCTCCCAAATGGGAAGCTTTTGGACCCTCAAAATCTTTCTGATTATTGAAACTGATGATGTGGAGACTGATTCTCCACTCTTCCACCTTTGAAAAACTTAAATCTACCCGATTTCAACAAATGAAGCTTTTGAGAAAATGTTAATCTGTCTCTGGAATCAACTGATCGTCCATTGCTAAGATTGATGGAGTCTTGATGCAAATGATTAAAATTTGCAGAACAACAATTGTAATTTGCAGATTTTTTTTTTTTTCTACACTGATCAAACTTCCCAGAAGACTTAAAATGAATTTCACCTTGCAAACTGTTCCCATGGCGAATTCTACCATTCTGAAACCAACTTTTTCCCATGCTGAATTGTGTGTCCTTCTTGCTTGCACTGCTTTGCTTTGACACTTCATTCACTGCATTGGCTAACCCAAAAGGTAATTTGAGCAACATAACATCATATTTTTTTAAAGACAAACTGTTATCAAACTGAGACAAATCATTAGCAACATCATAAAATGGTGAATGCTCAAAATCTGGTCGTATCAACATTAACAAAGTTAGACTTTGACTTGCATTAACCAGTCTTTTCAATTGACTTCCATGGAGTAATGAAGATTCCAGCTTCTGCTTGTGAGCTCTCACAATGTACTCTTTACCATATTTGAACAAGTGATACTTGTTTTCATGGCGATGAAAGATGGCCTTCCTGTCAAATAAATAAGGACTTCCCAAAACAATACCTGAGATATCAAGCGGTACCACATCAAGTTCCACTGTGTCAATAAAGTGTGCAGTTATTGCAAAGCGCAATATGCACTTCCTTGAAACTTGAAAATTGGCATCCTTGCATATCCATCCAAGTGGATAAGGCTTCAGATGTGGAATGGTCTCAAGTTTAAGCTGCTTGACCAAGTCTTCAGATATGAGATTAGCTTGTGACCCACTATCAAACAGTGTGTCAATTTTTGTATGTTTTGAAATTACCCTCACATGGAAAAGCTCTATCCTCCTCTTTTCTTCCTGAGTATCTTTGTGACAATTCAAAGAGCTAGAACTGGGATTTGTGTCTTGCACCACTTCTTTCCCCTTAGTGTTCTTTAAAACCATGCCTATGCTTTTTGTCTCATCTCCTGAGTCTGACCCTAAGTCTTGCTCAACTGTTGCTACAATTTTCTCCTTTTCTTTGGTCTTGTTTTTGTTCTTGAATTTTTCTGGTTTCAGTTCAGGATGAAGCTTCCAACAATGATCTTCATCATGACTAGTCTTTGAACAGTTCTTGCAAAACAACTTTCCTTTTTCCTTTCTTGAATTTGCAACTCTCTTCTTTCCTTTGTTTTTGAAATTACTATCCTCATCAAAAGTATTCTTTCCTCTAGCTTCTAAATGTGTAGCCTGCACACAGACTTCATCTAAGCTGGTAGGATTGAACAATAGAATAGTATGTTGCAAATAATTGTGCAAACCTCCTATGTATTTCAACAAGGTGTCTTGACTTTGTAAGTCTACTCCAAGTAGAAGTTCTCTCCTTCTAAAATCTTGGGTATAATCTTGCACATTTTGACCCTTAAGTTGCCTAAAATTTTGCCAATTCATGATTGCTTTCTGAATATGAGCAAGAGGATAAAACTGTTTCTTAATGGCTGTAATAAACTCATTCCAAGTTAGAGTTATCTTACCATGCTTTTTAATCTCCTCTCTAGTCTTGGCTTCCCACCAAACCAAAGCTGCTCCATCCATTATCAAAGAGGCTAATTGAATTTTAGTGTCATCATCATGCAGATTCTGAATTCTTAGATAGACATCCAGCTGTCTAATCTAGTTATCCAATTTTTCTGCATTCACATCACCATTAAACATCGACAACTCAAACTTTACATCAAGCTTTAACAAAGGATTTTTAAGAGATGTTTTTGTTTTTTGTGACTGATTTTCAGAAGTTGAAGAGGATGATGTGGAGGATGAGGATGATGATGGAGATGGTGGATCACCATTTCCTCCATTCCCTTTCTTAGACTCATCTTTGTCTTTCTTTCCTCCTGAAGAATCTCCTTCTTCTCTTTGGTTTCTAGACCCTTCTCCAGCAATCCTATCATTTCTCTCCCGGTATAGGATCCTAACCATCTCAGTCAAGTCCAAGAAAGCTTTTCTAAAGACTCTTTCTTCTTCCTTGGGATCCATTTCCTCATGTACTTCTCCTTCTCTGGATGACATGTTTGTGGCTGATTCTAAGGCTATTGAGGATGAAATGGAAGGTGGATGTAATGGCACTATAGCCCTCCTTGGTTGAGGATTAACTTGTTCTCTAACCAATTGACCTTCCCCTCTTTGCAATTTCAGCCTAGTAAGCATCAAATTTTGCAGAATAACACAATTTACTTGCACAAATTTCACAAACTCTTAAGCAAAACCTTGAGCTTTGATACCAACCTGATCTGAAATTGTGAGAACAAAGTATTTCTCATACAGAGATTGACTGTAGGGGCATTCATCGGATATTTCACCTTTCAAAGAAAGGATGAATCCGGAGGCTACCTGGCCCTTCTATAGACTCTGCCTAAAGAAATAAAATGTAATCACTGAGATCCGATCAATGAAAGTATTTGTTTTAAGTGCAAAGTATTCATTGATCCAGCTTTAATGTGTGAATAGGCAAGTATACATATTCTGCAAATGAAGTGTAGTGGTTTGAAGATGAACTAATAAGTTTTGTTTACTGTTTAAAACTGCTTGGGAAAAGTTTTCTTATAAAAATTTACTGTTTGAAGGAGCAGAATCTGAAAATATGCAGCAAAATTATACAGTATGACAACAAATAATTGTTTAAGCGGTTCACCCCTCTCTTGGGCTACCTCCGCTGGGTCCAAAAGCCTCTAATTAGGCTTTTTCCTCTTTGATTAAATGCTCAAAATGTGAATACAACTGTATTGAAGCCTCAAATGGAAAAATACACTGCAAATTAAGATTCATAAGGCTCAAATCAATATAAAATTACTAAACAAACACCTCCATTGGATGAAGATAGTCCAAAACAGCTCTTCTTCCCTTAGGCCCTGGTGGCTCCACGACCAAAAACGCTGGTAAATTCTCTGTTAGAGTGCCCTGATGGCTCTACAAACACTTCCACCAGCTCCAGAATGATCAATTACCCTAGAATCAAAAAAATTTCGTATCAAAAGGCCTCTCCTAGCCAATGTTATGGCTCTTTTACTCCAACTACCAGTTTAGCCTAAAAAAACTCCAGTTAAATCTGGCTGACTGCCAGATAGCCTGACTAAAATGGAGGTCGGCGCTAAAGTTGGGCGGACTGCCAAATTCCCCACCGAAATTGAAGGGCTAAAGCGATAAGCCCCATGCGTCCTTAACCGTCGGAAGGTATCGTTTAGACTTGAGTTTTAATCGGCATAACATAAGGTTTATAACCGCAATATTCATTAACCTCCACTCTTGGGTGCTACGTAAGGTGACCACGTTGCAATCCGTTTAAATGCGCCAACTGTATACGCCTTTGGTTCTGGACCTGGGGTTCTATGCTGAGGGGGCTGGCCCCCTTTGGGGCCCCGCCCAAATGAATGTTAAACTTCAAATAAATGTTCACGACCATAGTTTAATATGAACCATGGTAGCCCATATGGTTGGGCCGCTCCGTTATCATCCAACCGACCAGGTTTCAAAACCTGCCCGCAACCCATAACAAAAATTTTAAACCATATTTCAATCCGCCTTGGGGCCACGTGGCGGCCCCCGGGCTGGCCACGTGGCGCCCTGTAATTGGATGCCACTAGAATATTCCTCAGAATATTCTACAAAATATTCCACAGAATATTCCCAGAATATTCTGTGGAATATTCTTTTTTAAATAAAAATATTTTTTATAAAGTCCACTTTGGCATTTTTTAAATGAAATTGGCGAATTTCAAAATGCAATATCTCCTCCATACGACAACGGATTTGAGTGACGTTTGCGGCGTTGGGATCGTATCGCCGAGCTCTTTCCAGTCGATCTATTTTGAACCAATTCTGAGCAACTTCATTTCTGAGCATTTTTCTACAAGAGACTTGATCTCCTGATCAACCCTCATCTAGATTGCGCTGTGCATGTGGACAAGATCCTCCAAGTTTGACTGCACTGTTTGATCAAATCAACCATCATGTCTAGGTGAAATGTACACCCCCTCCATCATGTGTGATTTGATTGCACAACATCCTCCATCACTTTATCATGAATGTTCCATGATATTCTTGTTTGAAATCTTCAAGATCTTAGTTGACTGTATCAACCTACATGATTTATCTCAATTAATGAGACACAATCTCCAATTCCATTCTCATTAGTAGTTGCTCAACTACCTCATTATGTAGATCTAGGCTTAATTAATCCACATTCACACCTAAAAAGTGGATACTTATTCATATTGAGGATTGTGGGTCCCTCCACCCTTTTATTTACTTAATTTATTAAGAAAATCAAGGACTCTAATATTCCAAACATGATGTGGAAATTTGGGAATATTACAGTCCCCCCCCCCCCCGGAAAAATGTTGCTTGTCCTCAAGAAACTCCAAAGGTAGATGCAAAGCCATCTATTCCCCTACAAATGGCATCCACATAAGGAAGGCTTCCTCCATTTGTTGCAATGTGTTATGCATGTTTGGTTCCAAAGTTGTCTTTTAACATTCCATAGAATGACCTCTAACTGTATGGTTAGATGTCCTCCTTCCATCATGAAGTACCAAGTGACAACCATATGATCATCATTAATACATGAGATACATAAAACAAAGTGGCTCTTCCACAAAGGAAAAGTTCCATCTCACAATACATCTCCTCATCCCATGTTTTATGAATTTGATTGAGCATTGATATGCTCTCATCCTTAGCCCTGTTGGCCTTGTTGGATCCAAGAATCATTCTAAAGTTAAGAAAAAGAATAAGGAAAGGAGATATATGGGTAGAAAAATATGTCAAACCATATTCTCCTAATAGTAACCAGTGGAGTAAGGCCTTTTGCTGCCATCCTCCATCTCCTCCATGTAAGATGGACATGCCAAACTCCCCAAAAAGCAACCAAAGCAACAAGAGATCTTGCTGCTTTCTCTCCTCCTCATGTGCATCATGAAGCAAAAACATACTAATGGACATATGGAATGTCACATCAGCCCAATACAAAGAGACATCATCAATGCACATCATGAGAGCATCATGCCAAGCTTTACTCAATAAAAAACACATAGACATTGGAGATGTCATGTGGTGGCCAATATCTCTCAAGTGAAACGAAAATGAACATGCCTTCTTTTGCTGCATTTTATCATTGATACACAAGGCATGAATCAGAAAAATATGAGCTATTGACTGGTAACCATACTCACCCAAGAGCAACCAGTGTAGCCATGCCTCCTTCTTCATTTCATAAGTGTTCCCTAAGGCATGAATCAAAGAAATAGGAGCCTTTGGGTAGTGATAGGAATCTCCCAAGGGAAACCAATGTAACCAAGCTTACTGGTCCATATCAAAAATCTACAAGTGGTCATGTAACCCCTTTCTTATCATCCTCACCCACTCACCCCAATATGGAAGATGAGTAATGTGCGGCATAATCATGGTATCCTCCCTTTGTAGAATTCCATCTTCCCCAAATTGATGAAGAAATTTGCACTTCATGAAATGTTGAAGTGCACCTCCAATGAGATCTCTTAATGAGACCTTCTTCTCATCCATGGCCTTCCAAAACCAATGAGGTTCTGGATCTGTTGTAGGTAGAAGTCTCTCTTTGAGCTATGAGGTGCTCAGTGAGAAAGTGTTATCAAGAAAGGAGAAAATATTTCTCATATATAGATGTATATCATTTATCATCTTCACCTCCAGTGCTTCATGAGTGAAGCTACCTTCAGAATTCTCCAAGAATGATGGGGCCTCTTCACTTTCACAACTACTTAGTGACAACGCTATAGATCTACAGGGTAATACATGTGTTGTCTCCAAGCAAGGCACAATACTGATCTCATAACTAGTCATTGTACACAGGATCATGCTCATCCCTTCTTTTGAAACTCTACACTTCAACTAAATAGGTTGAATGTAGTCCATCCATGAAAAACTAGGATAGCTTTTCATCTCCTCCTTGATTAGATCAAGGATCCTCTGCGCTGTGATAGTTTGCTGCTTCAAATTAGCATTTGGATCTCACCCTTGGTCATGCATTGGCCTTAATGGCATGTCCCCATAAGTTTCAATAAGATCTACTAAAACAATAGGCGATGAATGTGTATACATACCTTGGATCAACCGATATGTGGGAACCTCTTGACAAAACACAAGAGTTCCTCCAACCGGGACAATAGTACCTCCAACTGCTGGTAAGAATGATGGCTGCTCTTCTCCAAGTGTACCAGTGCTGGAATCTTCCTCCTTTCCCTGATGCATCTCCTGAATCATGCATGGGACTCTATATGTCAAGAGCTCAAGACTATCTTGCAAATATGCAAGTGTCTCTTCTCCAGATGCAAGTACTGTTAGCCACCTATGATATTTGTTATGGCAAAAGGTGGCTAAGACTTTTTGAGCCTTCAAGCAACAAATTTCATTGCTAAAAATTGTTGGCTCTTGAAGACTCTGTAAGGCCTCATGCCTTTGCCCAAAATCTTCATTACTGTTCCCATTTTATACTCAGAAACTCTGCTAATTTCATGAGAAAAGACTGCTGAAAAACCATCATTTTCCCCCTCCCCCTCTTCCAAAATTAACCTTCATTTTCTCCCCTTTTCTCCATTAAATTCCTCTATTTTTCATTATTTCCCTTCTTCCATTCATGAAAATCGTCTTTACGTGGTTAAAAACTCACTTTTTAACCTTACCAAAACCATCAAATTCCATTGAAAAACTCTGAAAAATTCATAAAAAAACAAGTTTTATTTACTATGGACCTAAGCCCCTTGGGCTAAGTCCTAACCACTTCCCCCCACATGCCCACGCGTTAAGACCAAGCGCTAAAACCTTTCGACGCTCATCGCATCGCAAAAATCCAAAGAATGCAAGTCTTTGCCATATTCGAAAGTTTCGATGCGATTAGCTTTGCATCATATAAACTCCAATGCGATTAAAACCTTTGTATAAACCATAAGCCCGCATCCGGCTCTTAAAACCCTGTATAAATTCATTCCCGATCATTCTCTTTCTTTGTAAAGTCTTAAAAACCCACTTTTCCAAAGTTTTAACTTAAAAAACCCAAGTCACGTGTTGAAATATTTAAATGGGTAGATAAAAATACCGATCGCGCAATCGCAATCGGAGAAAACACAATGGGTTGATTAAAAAGGCCGCATTGAAACTTTCCGATGCGATCAGGACTTATATGTATAAAATTTTCCCGCATTTTCATTTCATATGACTTTCACCTAGGACCAAGTGTTAAAGATCCCAGGCGCCAATCGCATCGCAATGTTTCAAATGGGTTGATTGAAAAGACCAGGCCCGATGGCCCGATTGCGATTAGCCTTTGTTTTAATACGCCCTGGGCATATTGCATTCTGTAAAGACTGAAGGCCCCGCAGTCAAGCGCTTGTCCACCTTATATATATTTTCCACCCCCGATCCATAAAAACCTTTGTTTTTTTCCAAAGTTTGAGTTTTCATAAAATATAAGGGGTTTTCCGTCAGATCATTCCAAAACAAATCCCCGTCGTTGATCGAAAGCCGATCAAGCGGCCATCGCTCCATCGCATCAGAGCTTTCCATCACATCGCAAATTTTGCATCACGTCCATTTGTTACTCCCGCCGATCAGCCATTCCCCGATTCACTTTCCGTTGTTGATCTGATTCTCAGATCAACGGTCCGCGTAGAATCGCATCGCAATCTTACATCGCATACATTTGTTACTTCCCCCGATCGGCCTCTCCCCCGATTTATTCTCCACCGTCGATCTAATCCTTAGATCGACGGCCTGCGCTTCATCGCATCACATGTTTCAATCGCTCCATTTTCCTATCACCCCTGATTGCAATCCTCTGATTCAATCTGGACCGTCCACGTGTCCAGATCGGATGGTCCAAAATTAGTATCACTTGTTCTTCTCCCGCTCTCATTTTTTCCTCTTCTACGTAGATCTCCACCATTGGATGCTTTCATCCAATGGCCACGCTTCTCCCCGTCGCCTCCAATGCAGTTTAACCTAAAAGCACAGGGTTTCATAACATTTTTCTTGTTTTGCAGGTTCCGAAGGTTTTTGTCCATATTACAAAGGAAAAGAAAGCCAAAGGTTCCAATCTTTCGGCCTTTGGTTTTTCAAAGGGAAAGTGACAAAAAGGGCTCCATTCCACGTTTATTCAACGCTCCATGGGAGCCGATACCATAAAGATCCCTGCGCGGCCCTGCACATCGACAAGACATTGTGTTTAAAACACGATTTAAAAGAGTATAATTTTGAAGAACAAAGTGCATCAAAGTAGAAGATTAAAGATAGATTTGGGGAATTTCGGCTAAGAATGATTATCAAAAGCCTAATTCCCTGGATTAAAACACAATTAAAGGAAACATCATGAGTGTTTACCAGGCAGAAAGGCCTCCACCATCACATTTGAGGCGAATTGATTCCTCAGCTACCACAGAGCCACCTGTTGCCTCAAAGCATTCAAACAGAGGCTGAACTTATTGCAGAATCAGATATTTTTCCTGAGCGCAGCCAGGGAGTTACTTCTGCAAGGAAATAAATGCAGAAATATCTGCAGAGTTACTCCAAACATTACGCAGAGCCTCAAAGTCAAATAAAGATCCCACTGAGCTTTGATATTAATTGTAAAACAATTAATACAGTGAAACACCTGTAAACTTCTTCATCGAGCCCCTCAAAAGGCCAAGAAGTCTTGAATCTCTATTAATTTCCTTAAGAGATCTTTTGTTAGATCTCACCTCCTCATCCTTCTATAAATACTTCCATAGAATATGAGAAATTGTTGGTTGTAGAACTTTTAAATACGTCTGAGCTTAAACTTATGATTGTAAATAGTGTATAGTGGCCCTTGGAGACTTGCTAGTGTTAGTTTTGTTAGGCTAGATAGTGAAGATGATTGCTGAACTGAAACATTGGACTTGAAGACTGTAACTGGTTTGACATCAATAAACAAGTTGTTTCTTGGGATCCTGGTCTATATCACTGGTGAAGTGCCCCTTTCTTTGTTATTGTTTTCCTTCTATGTATGCCATATTTTTTCACTATTCTCTGATAAAGGATAACATTTATAGAGTTAGGACCTGCTGTACATCAGTAACCTTCTCTGACTGAAAAGATTTATCTCAATGTTTTCCTCCAAATTGTTTATTTAAGAATGATTTAATATAGTTTAAGCAGTTAGGAACGCTGGAGTTCCCTCGTCCTACTGTTTTCTTTAAACATTGTTCTTGAAAGTTATTTTCCTTATTTTCTTATTAAAGTTAGACTAGAAAGTGATGGTTTGCCCTGTTTCTAGCTTCTATTCTCCAAAGGCAGATTCTGAAAGTTTCCCTTGGTGTTAACTGAAAGCAGACTAGGTTTAAAAGTACTTTATCTGATCTTAAGTTTATACTCTGTCTTCTCTTATATGTTTTCATACTTTCTGAAGGTAATTATGTGAATTACTGGATTGTTTGTCAATTAAGTTGCTTTAATACAAACTTTCCCAAGAATTCAATGGTTAGCCCTGCACTTGGTTGGTTTTAAACAGTTACTTAAGAGGCTTTTCTTGTTTGGACTGACTATAAATCCCTTGTGAAATTATTATCAGTTTCCACCCCTCCAACACTTTATTGTTCCCATTCCATCATTTAAATCTCAATAATCTTGTGGTGTAGATGACTTACCTCTTGGATCACTCTTGATGTTGTTTCTCAATTAAAGCCCTGTTATCACCCCATAGCCCAATGGACTAAAAACCAGCTTTATATATATCTCTTTAGCCTAGCTGTTCTATCCACTTGCAACTTCTCACCTTTGAAACTCTTTGCACTTAGGACTTTCCACCTCAAACAGTATTCATGCTCAACCATCCAAAAAACAAAACAAACCCTTGGCCTTCATAAATAGCCTAATATTATTTCCCCAAATTTCAAAGACAAATCCATCTTTGCACTTATTGGAGAGATCCCTCTCCGGATTCAGGAGGGCTAGATCCTAGAATCCCAAATTTGGTTAAAACGATGTTGTTTCTGTGATCGGAATTTTCCAATCTTGCTGATTACAGATTCCTAACATTTCTGGCGACCATAATAGGGACTTAAGTGAATTTGATCTTACACACCCTTAGGCACTCAAAAGACCCAGAATCTTTGGTTAGATTGGTATTCAATAAACATGGTGGTGGACCATAAAACCTTTTACCTCTGAAAGGAGCTAAAAAATTCCACTTGGCGACTGCACAATCCTGGGCAGACCTTAAGAATCCACTGGGAAGAACCCTTATCATTGTAAATATCATTCAAAATCAGTTAGAAGACTGTAGGATTAAAATTGTAAAACAGACTAGTTAACCTCTCCAAGATTGTTATACCTGGTTGAACTTGTATTGTTTATTTGGGTTTGAAAAACATATCATAGTGGCTCCTAGAAATATTCACACTAGAGCCCATCCTGACCTTGATCCACCTAAAGTAGTTGATAACTCAGAAGGTATCCTTAGGAAGTCTCCTAAGATAAAATTATCAGCTGTTTTCAGATCACCCTTGAGAGCTAATTCAATTCCTGAAAACCTTCCAGCTCTACAAGAAACACATGGTGGTAGGCCATTAAAAATTTTACCTCCTTAGGAGCTAAAAATATTCCACCTGGTGACTCCACACTCTGAGACTCCCAAAAGACCAAATGACTCCACTGGTAGAAGACCCTGAACCGATGGACCAGACACAGTGACTTCTTTCCTTATTTACAAAAATGATTCCAAGAATACAACGAAGATATGCCCCAATGAGTAGATATCATATCCCTGGGTTTCCACATAAGATGCCCCAGGTGAATTGGGATGAAAAACTGCCAGTTTTTTAAGGTGAAAAGTTTGATGACCCTTTGTTACATCTCATCAAATTTCATATACATGTATGGAGGCTGAAAGTTGAATGGCATGAAGACTTCCTAATGAAAATGTTCATGTTAACATTAGAAGGAAAAACTAGGGATTGGTATGAATGCTTAAGATCTAGTAGTTTGTTTTCTTTAAGATACCTTGAATATGTGTTCTATGAGAACTATAAAGAAAAAACTACATCATTATCATTGGGTGAAATATATTATGATCCATCGCAAAACATCACCCAACACATTATAGATAATGAGGAAGCTTTGGAAGAGATTCATCCTGAAGATCTTTTAACATCCATTCATGAGTTTAATCTCCTATTGAAAAATTTTAAGAACATAGATGAATCAGTTGAGGAAGAGATGACCCAAGAAATAAAGAACATTCCTCAAGATATCCCTGAAAACTTAAATATTGATTCATCATCGCTTGTAGCTGAGGCTCAAGAAGACATTCAGCCTCAAAATCAGTCTTCACAAGAGACAGAGAACTGCTTTACTTCTGTTCAAAGGGACATGGAAACATCTTCCCCTTTGACAGAGAAGGAAATAGATCATACTATTTATAGACAGTCAGTCTCTGAAACTTTTTGCAAAACAAACACTCTTGCCCATTTACATAGAGAGCTTTGTTGTACAGATTTAGAAGGTTCTTTTGTGGATTAGAATCAAGAAGGACCTACTGATATCCCAATATGTTTGACTGATGAAAATGTTTATTCTGATAAATTTTCAAACTTCAATCAGTTTTATGATGAAGATGATTTCCAAGAAGAAACCAATCATGCAGGGAAACCAGTTTTTGATTGGTGTTATGAGTTTCACCATCATCAACTTGAAAGCCACAATCATCTTTTTCAATCCATCATAAAAGCTTTCACTTTATTCAGAATCAACAGCCTTTCAACTTAGAAGGTGAAGAGAAGAATAATGAAGAAATTTTTGAGCAAGAGGAGACCATTGAATACACCCCCACTCAAGAATATAATAACCTCTTCACAGAGTTCAGCCCACTGAATCCAAGCATACCAGGGCTACAAGAGGACAACACTGCCAAATATGATGAGTCCTCTACCTCAAATGATGATGAAGAAAAGGGAGAGAAACAGATAGAAGACTATCCTACTATGGATATACCCTCTTTTCAAGAAGAAACTTCTCCTATCATTGATATCAATCTGCCATTTAAAGAACCTGAATTTATATAAGAAGCAAACATAAATTTAGAGAAAGAAGATATTTCATTGTTTGCTATTATGCAGGTTAAGGATGATGATGCTTCCAAACAAATTTATGAAGATATGCTCTTCAAAGCTGATGTCTTGGAATTAGATAATCTACCAATTGTGGAGGACCAAAAAGAAGAGAATCTTCATCTTTTCTTAGTTGATCCTATGGAAGAGTGTGTGGAAATCCCAACTGGCTCAAATTATCAAACAATGACCCTTTGCAAGAGCCAGAGACATGAAAAGCTGTCACCTTCTATGATAGCCTTGATATTGAAGGTTAATCTTCAATATGTTCTATGGGTACCTCTGACAAGCAGCCAAAGTTTCTACTTCTTCTTGACATTACTCAGTTGGCTGCATTGGCATTTTTGTATCGTATGATAAATTTAAATACTCCATGTTTAGAATAGGTTAGGTAGGAATGTCAATAAAGCTCAGTTCTGAGCATGTAGGTAGTTGTTGTTTTCTGCTTTGAAGAAAAATAAAAAATACAAAAATACAAAAACAATGAAAGAAAGAAAAGAGGGCAGATTGTGAAAACAATAAAGGTATAGCCCCATACCAAAAAGAGAAACAAATTCTGAAAGTGTGCAAGCTTAAATGCCACTCCTGAATAACACACTTCTAGTTAGTCAAACAACCTAAACTTGACTAATTAGTTTTGAATTTTCTGCTGATAGGATAGTGAATTCGATTTGCCAAACTGTTAAATCTTGGCTTATCAGTAGATAGTTTAGGATAGAAATTAAAGGTTCAAACATGTTCAAAATCTGAACCTAAGTTTCCAAAAGAGAGATGACTCGAATCTGTTTTATTTTTCTAAGTCAAAAAGAAGAAAATCTGGTTCTAACTAGCTCAAAATATGAACCAGAGAGCAAGGAAGAAACATCTCACATAAGATTCAAAACAGAGCTATAAAAAGATGAAGGAAGTGCTTTGAATTTTAAGATCTTAAGCCTTCATCATTTTGTTTTAATTTTCTGCAAATAATAATCTATGTGCAGCTTGTTTTTATTCCATAGATTACATCAAGTCAAACAACTTAATCTTGGATTGGTTGTTTTTAAATTTCTGTTGTAGAATTTAGAGAATGAAAAATCTATTAGACTGTTTAAACCTAACAGATTGATAGAATAGGTAGAGAATCATAGGGGCTCAACTGTTTAATCTGAGTCCATGGAGAAATAAGGAGTAGAAATAGATTAGATTTCCTGCTTTCAAAAGAATAAAATGTTGTCAAAAGATTTTGCCAATCCAAGTGCACTCTAATGAAGAAAAAAAGCTAGATCAGTAGGATTAGGTAGGTAGAAAGCTTGTAGATGAAAATCCATTGTTTTCATGGATTCTAATATGTTTTCAGAGCAAGATCATCCCAGCAAAGGAAGGGCAGCCCAATGGATAAGGCACAGGTTAGCCTCCCAGAGAACATAATGGATGTGGCACAGGTCAGCCTCCCAGAGAATGCAAGTCTGAATTTCTTGATGCCTTCAAGAAGGCATCATCCCCAAGTGGAGCCACTATTAGCCACCTATGATATTTGTTATGGAAAAATGTGGCTAAGACTTTTTGAGCCTTCAAGGAACAAATTTCATTGCTAAAAATTGTTGGCTCTTGAAGACTCTGTAAGGCCTCATGCCTTTGCCCAAAATATTCATTACTGTTCCCATTTTATACTCAGAAATTATGCTAATTTCATGAGAAAAGAGCGGGCCGAAAAACCATCATCCCCCCCCCTCTTCCAAAATTAACCTTCATTTTCTCCCCTTTTTTCCATAAAATTCCTCTATTTTTCACGATTTCCCTTCTTCCATTCATGAAAATCATCTTTACGAGGTTAAAAACTCACTTTTTAACCTTACCAAAACCATCAAATTCCATTGAAAAACTCTGAAAAATTCATAAAAAAACAAGTTTTATTTACTATGGACCTAAGCCCCTTGGGCTAAGTCCTAACCACTTCCCCCCACATGCCCACGCGTTAAGACCAAGTGCTAAAACCTTTTGGCACTAATCGCATCGCAAAAATCCAAAGAACGCAAGTCTTTGCCATATTCAAAAGTTTCGATGCGATTAGCTTTGCATCATATAAACTCTGATGCGATTAAAACCTTTGTATAAACCATAAGCCCGCATCTGGCGCTTAAAACCCTGTATAAATTCATTCCCGATCGTTCTCTTTCTTTGTAAAGTCTTAAAAACCCACTTTTCCAAAGTTTTAACTTAAAAAACCCAAGTCACGTGTTGAAATATTTAAATGGGTAGATAAAAAGACCGATCGCGCAATCACAATCGGAGAAAACACAATGGGTTGATTGAAAATGCCGCATCGAAACTTTCCGATGCGATCAGGACTTATATGTATAAACTCTGCCCGCATTTTCATTTCATATGACTTTCACCCAGGACCAAGTGTTAAAGATCCTGGGCGCCAATCACATCGCAATGTTTCAAATGGGTTGATTGAAAAGACCAGGCCCGATGGCCCGATTGCGATTGGCCTTTGTTTTAATATGCCCCGGGCATATTGCATTCCGTAAAGACCGAAGGCCCCACAGTCGGGTGCTTGTCCACCTTATATATATTTTCCGCCCCCGATCCATAAAAACCCTTGTTTTTTTCCAAAGTTTGAGTTTTCATAAATTATAAGGGTTTTTCTTCCAGATCATTCGAAAAAAAATCCCGGCCATTGATTGAAAACCGATCAAGCGGCCAACACTCCATCGCATCAGAGGTTTCTGTCACATCGCAAATTTTGCATCGCATCCATTTGTTACTCCCGCCGATCAGCCATTCCCCGATTCAATTTTCGCCGTTGATCTGATTCTCAGATCAACGGTCCGCGCAGAATCGCATCACAATCTTACATCGCATACATTTGTTACTTCCCTAGGTCGGCCTCTCCCCCGATTTATTCTCCACCGTCGATATAATCTGTAGATCGATGACCTGCACTTCATCGCATCGCATGTTTCAATCGCTCCATTTGCTCGTCACCCCCGATTGTGATCCTCCGATTCAATCTGGACCGTCCACATGTCCAGATCGGACGGTCCAAAATCACTATCACTTGTTCTTCTCCCGCTCTCCTTTTTGCCTCCTCTACACAGATCTCCACCGTTGGATGCTTTCATCCAACGACCACGCTTCTCCTCGATGCCTCCAACGCAGTTTAACCTAAAATCACAGGGTTTCATAACATTTTTCTTGTCTTGCAGGTTCCGAAGGTTTTTGTCCATATTACAAAGGAAAAGAAAGCCAAAGGTTCCGATCTTTCGACCTTTGGTTGTCAAAGGGAAAGCGACCAAAAGGGCTCCACTCCACGTTTATTCAATGCTCCATGGGAGCCGATACCATAAAGAGCCCTGCGCGGCCCTGCACATCGACAAGACACTGTGTTTAAAACACGATTTAAAAGAGTATAAGTTTGAAGAACAGAGTGCAGCAGAGTAGAATATTAAAGACAGATTTGGGAAATTACGGCTAAGAATGATTATCAAAAGCCTAATTCCCTGGATTAAAACACAATTAAAGGAAACATCATGAGTGTTTAACAGGAAGAAAGGCCTCCACCATCACATTTGAGGTGAATTGATTCCTCAGCTACCACAGAGCCACCTATTGCCTCAAAGCATTCAAACAGAGGCTGAACTTATTGCAGAATCAGATATTTTTCCTGAGCGCAGCCAGGGAGTTACTTCTGCAAGGAAATAAATGTAAAAATATCTGCAGAGTTACTCCAAACATTACGCAGAGCCTCGAAGACAAATAAAGCTCCCACTGAGCTTTGATATTAATTGTAAAACAGTTAATACAGTGAAACACCTGTAAACTTCTTCATCGAGCCCCTCAAAATGCCAAGAAGTCTTGAATCTGTATTAATTGCCTTAAGAGATCTTTTGTTAGATCTCACCTCCTCATCCTTCTATAAATACTTCCGTAGAATATGAGAAATTGTTGGTTGTAGAACTTTGAAATACATCTGCGCTTAAAATTATGATTGTAAATAGTGTTCAGTGGCCCTTGGAGCCCTGCTAGTGTTAGTTTTGTTAGGCTGGATAGTGAAGATGATTGCTGAACTGAAACATTGGACTTGAAGACTGTAACTGGTTTGACATCAATAAACAAGTTGTTTCTTGGGATCTTGGTCTATATCACTGGTGAAGTGCCCCTTTCTTTGTTATTGTTTTCCTTCTATGTATGCCATATTTTTTCACTATTCTCTGATAAAGGACAACATTTATAGAGTTAGGACCTGCTGTACATCAGTAACCTTCTCTGACTGAAAAGCTTTATATCAATGTTTTCCTCCAAATTGTTTATTTAAGAATGATTTAATACAATTTAAGAAGTTAGGAATGATGGAGTTCCCTTGTCGTACTGTTTGCTTCAAACATTGTTCTTGAAAGTTATTTTCCTTATTTTCTTATTAAAGTTAGACTAGAAAGCGATGGTTTGCCCTGTTTCTAGCTTCTATTCTCCAAAATGCAGATTCTGAAAGTTTCCCTTGGTGTTAACTGAAAGCAGACTAGGTTTAAAAGTACTTTATCTGATCTTAAGTTACATTTTGTTTCTCTTATATGTTTTCATACTTTCTGAAGGTAATTATGTGGATTACTAGATTGTTTGTCAATTAAGCTGCTTTAATACAAACTTGCCCAAGAAGTCAATGGCTAGCCCTGCACTTGGTTGGTTTTAAACAGTTACTTAAGAGGCTTTTCTTGTTTGGACTGACTATAAATCCCTTGTGAAATTATTATCAGTTTCCACCCCTCCAACACTTTATTGTTCCCATTCCATCATTTAAATATCAATAATCTTGTGGTGTAGATGACTTGCCCCTTGGATCACTCTTGAAGTTGTTGCTCTATTAAAGCTCTGTTATGACCCCATAGTGCAATGGAATAAAAACCAGCGTTATATCTATCTTTTTAGCCTAGATTTTCTATCCACTTGCAACTTCTCACCTTTGAAAATCTTTCCACTTAGGACTTTCCACCTCAAACAGTATTCATGCTCAACCATCGAAAAAACAAAACAAACCCTTGGCCTTCATAACTAGCCTAATATTATTTCCCCAAATTTCAAAGACAAATCCATCTTTGCACTTATTGGAGAGATCCCTCTCTGGATTCAGGAGGGCTAGATCCTAGAATCCCAAAGTTGGTTGAAACGATGTTGTTTCTGTGATCGGACTTTGCCAATCTTGCTGATTACAGATTCCTAACAAGTACTTCTGCAGTTGGTGGTGAATGTAGTGACTTCTTGTCCAGAGTGACAAGATTGACATCCTCCTTTGTTCCCTTAGGGAATGTCACTTTATGAAACATCTCTGGTTTTCTCACATCAAATTCCTTCCTCAACTTGTGAAAGAAATCTAAATATTTAGTCACCTTTGCATGCTCCATGTGACCAAACCACCAATCATTGGCTTCACCTAAAAGATGAAGTGCTGCAATTTGAACAGCCTCTCCTTCAGCTATAGGATGTAGCCTGAAAAATGCATATAACTCTCTCCTCCAAGCGTTAACAGTGCTTGAGGAAGATCCATCAAATGTAGGCAAATGGAATCTATTGTGCCTCTTTCTTCTATTGTTGCTGTAGGATCCTCTTTCTTCTTTGATTTTGAAGAATTGCTGGAGAGTTAGCTTCTCCTTGAATGCTCTAGACTATGCTTTGTACTCTTCAAGATATAGACTGAGAGTCTCATGAGTCTTAGGTTCCTTTATTTCTTCATTTCTATACCTCTCACCCTCTCCAAAGAAAGTGGGCATAGTGGATCTATGAGGAGATCTATGATTCTCTGGTTTTCTTCTTTGCTAATAGGAAGTGCTTGGGTCTTCCTCATCAAGTCTCCTTCTTGGATCTTCTTTCTGTCCTTCCTTCTTCATTAGATTGGCCTCCTTGGAGAGATCTTGCATGGATCTAAAGAAAGGAGTGGAAAAATTATCATCCTCCATGATAGATCTCATCTATCTGCTTCTTCTTTTGATGTAAAATATTAAGTGTCCACAAGCTCAGCCAAAGATCATGCTCTGATACCACTGTAATATCCCAAAAGGGAGAATGCAATAATACTAAAACACAATATAAGAACTACAACAAGGTAAAAAATAAATATTAAGACAACATCAGAATTTACAGAGAAGCTGAGCCATTTTATTATATTGGATAAGAATCAGTTACACAATGTACAAAATATGAGTAGATCTAGCCAAAGAGATGGCCTAGAATCACCCAGAAAACATGCCACAATAGGTACAGCGTAAATGGAGAGGCACTGAAGAAAATACCGTGTTGTCCCTTCAGTAGAATATGAACATATAACTGCAGGCTGAAAAGGAAAATGCATATATACTAAAATCTGGAGCTCATATGATGCCAAGATTCAAGATCTGGCCAATGTGATGGATTCCCAAGATAACCCAGAAAGGATTTTCCATATCTACAACTTTGGAAAATCACCTCCCTAAGATTTGATCCTTGATCTGCTGGGAAATATAGATCTAAATCTAGATCTGTCAAATATATGGCTAAAATATGTTGCAATATTAGATCTAAGCTTGAAGAGCTGATCCCTTTTCGGATATACAAGCTAGAAGCTCTAGATCTAGCTTCTCAAACCTCCAATAATGATTGCAGCTGCTGCAACACAACTACCAATAGAAACTGCACTGTGAGGGAAAGAGAGGCCTCCTTCCTGCTGAAAAATGCTGCAATAAAATCCAGGCTGATGGTAAGAATGATGGCAATGTGAGGGGATGATCCCTCACAGGATTACTAGCTGAAATACTAGTAACTTCTTTTAGATCTGCAATTTAGACAGTGTAATCCCTGAAGGAAATACTGCTACTAGGAGGTGAATAACTTTTAGCCTGATGCCAGATCTGATATGAAGCTCTAGGAATGCTGATCTATAAGCCCAAGGTGATAGGAATAAACCCTCTCCAGTTCTCTAGCTGAAGTACTGAAGACAACTTCCACCTTCCAAACTGATCTTCATAAATCTGCAATTTATGAATATGATTGTTCTGCAGAAAGTAGAGAAAGAGATGTGGCACCAATGTATGATGTAGAATGAAGTAAAATACTCTTTCTAGAGCTACTCTAAGAAATAGGTGGGATTCCCAACCAGGAACACCCTGTGCTAAACAACACTTGAAGTCTTTGCTAAACAGCCCGAGAAAGGAATGGAATGTCACATGAAAATTCCAGATCTGAAAAGATCTTTACATCAAGAATAACCATCATACCTCCATCCTTGCCTACTTATTTTTTATATAATATTTGAGACTTCCCATGCCTTGGCCCTCCTCTAGACTGCGTTGTGCATGTGGAAAAGATCCTCTAAATTTGACTGCGCTATTTGACCAAATTAACCATCATGTCTAGGTGCAATGTACACCCCCTCCATCATGTGTGCTTTGATTGCAAAACATCCTCCATCACTTTATCATGAATTTTCCATGATCTTCTTGTTTGAAATCTTCAAGATTTTAGTTGACTGTATTGACCTCCATGATCTATCTCAATTAATGACACAATCTCCAATTCCATTCTCATTAGTAGTTGCTCAACTACCTCGTTATGTAGATCTAGGCTTAATTAATCCAAATTCACACATAAAAAGTGGATACTTATTCATATTGAGGATTGTGGGTCCCTCCACACTTTTATTTAATTAATTTATTAAGAAAATCAGGGACTCTAATATTCCAAACATGATGTGGAAATTTGGGAATATTACAATTTCAGATCCATCATGCAAAAAGAACTCCGTATCATCCTCAGGAAAACAGAGCAGTTGAAGCTTTTAATAAGGTCTTGGGGCACGCACTGACCAAGGTCTGTAACGCCGATTGTAGTGACTGGGATGTGCACATTTCGTCAGTTCTATGGGCCTACTGAACCAACTGTAAGAAGTTAACAAGGAAAACAACATTTCGGATGGTCTATGGAAAGGAGGCTGTCATGCCCATGGAATATATTGTTCCTAGCCTGCACATCATAGCCTTCACAAATATGGCAGAGTTTGATATCATGGAGGAGCGGTTAGTGCAACTTGTGGCTTTGGAAGAAGACTATTTAATTGCTAATTTCCATCACCAGGTTTAGAAGGCACGATTGACATATTCGTCAAAAGACCTTTGTGGAGGGTGACTTAGTAGTACTTTATGATAGCCAGTTTGCAAAACACCTAGGGAAGTTCTGATAGCACTGGCTTGGGCCCTATACAGTTAAAGAAATCATGGCTAACGGAGCTGTTTCATTAGCTACCCTGCGCGGTGATATGCTACCTGGCTATATCAAAGGAAGACGGCTCAAACCATATCGGATCAAATGAATATATGGCCGGAGTAGCTATATGAAGTGGGATAGACCCACCAAGGAAGGTAAGCACCGTAGGTACCATGCCCCCGCGCAGGCGGTAACCATAGGGTGGGAAGCCCAGGGGAGTGCGCCGGAGGCATAGGAATAAAATCAGAAGGAATGAATTCAGAACACAGTAGGTGCGTTGGGAGCGAAGGGGAAAAATCAACTCAGGTTAAAATAAAAAGTTACCGTTGGAAGGAGTGAGCGGCCAACATTTAATGAGATGATTTATGGAGATTTTTTACCGTTTACTTGATGGTAAGTTCCAAGTGAAGTTTACCCTATCGTTGGTAAATTGCAAAGGCTATAAAATGGGTAGGATAGATCAGGCAAGGGTTTTGTATTGCTTGAATAGCTTGTACTTGGAAAGTTTTTCCTTGACAAATTTGTGCTGTAAGAATTTCTGTGCCTATAGTATCCCTTTCATGTCTGAGCAACCTACTCCTTCTGATAGTAGCCACCCAGGGTTGGGATTCATTTTTTGTGCTAGAATGACAGCCACTAATCTTGCTGAATCCTCAGCAGCCGCAACCTTGGTAGAGCCAAAAACCAAGCAAGTGGTGGAGATTGAGTTCACGGCCGAAGAATTTATCTCCACGCCGAGCCCAGCCAAGAAGAAGGGAATGGAAAAAGAACAGGGCTTAGGGAAGCCCCCGAAACCCACGAAATGGGCTGGAGGGAAGCCTCATACTTCCCCGAGAAATGCAAAATCTCCGTGAGTGATGCCCTAGGCACGGGTTGCTCGAGAAGAGGTTCAGGCCGCAGACCTAATCAATTGGTTAGCTCTTTTCGTTCGGCAGTGTAGGCCCTCGATGCGCACGCCGAAGAACCTCAACGGCCTGATCACCTACCTGTAGATGCCGCTGACCCTGGGAGAGGTCCCCGTTATTGGTGAACCTTTTGGAAGGCTCCATGAGATCAAATTTTATGATCATGACTTGGCCAATTTGGAGGCCTTCCCTGAGTTGGAGCTCGAGTTATATCTTGAATGAATTCAGGAGGATGATGAGATCAAAATTGTCTTCGTAAGCTGGGTACGCAGAGTGGCAGGATCCGGGCTCCTCAACCTGCTCAAGATGCCACATTTCGGCCACTACAATGTCACGAACCACCTAGTGCATCAGTTACTTGCCCTGGTCCATGATGGGTGTTTGTGGATCAAGGATCGAATCCCTATCAACACTGCGCTCATCCATCAAATCAATGGTCTTCCTATGGAAGGAACGAACCCTCTGGAGTGCATTGGAAAGAAGTATGAGGGGGAAACTGCTGAGTATGTGCAACAAAAATACCATGTGGAGCGAAATACTCGCTTCTTCATGATAAAAACCATCAGTGATCCTGCTACACAACTGGGTACCATGTTATTGGCATGTAAGATGATGCAAAAATTCTAGGTGGCCTTCATCCTCGCACAAGTAATTCAGTTAGTATGCCAGTGAGAGAAAGGGGCCTACTTCAATTGGTCACAATATTTATGCAATGAGTTTTTGGTCAATGTCTACGAATCCTAGGAGCAGGGACGAACATTTTGCTACTCCTGGCTGCTGATTCTTATCGCATTGATAGCATGGGAAGCACCCGAGGAATCGGTCCTCCTGGAGCTCACCCCAAACATGTGCGAGGGAGCTCGATATACAAACTTATGGGATTCTAAGGATCTACAGCGCCTCGAGGAAAACCAATTCTTCTAGGTCCTCTTTTAGAGTAGTTTGGCGATCGCCATTAATTCCCGACCACAGTTGTCTCCAATAGTATATGACAGATAAAAGGGCATTGCGACATTCATGGTCACCATGAACAACGTCCAAATCAGAGCACGCAAGGATAAAGCTTGGAATTCACTCCCTTATATGGTGAAAAACGAAGAAATTGACAATGTAATTTCACTCTGGCCTCCTAACTGGAAGATCGGCTTCAAAACTGACGCGAAGGGAACCAAAGGAACCAACACATCAAAATTAATCCCACCTGTCGTCATCTAGGCTATTGGAGGAGCAAGCAAGAGTACCAGGAAGGACACGGGTGCAGTAGAAAAAAAGGATGCGTAGCAGAAACAAACCATTGAGAAGGATGCAAAAGTGGAGACTCAACTAGATTTGCCACCAGACCTGGGTACAGAAGGACTGGATACGGGAGGAACCACCTCCCCCTGAGGCACGAAGCAAACAAGTGAGCCTGGCAAAGGGCCCCGAAAGAAGTAGCGCTCTCAGCAGATGAAATGAGATGAGACAGTCACATTTACCGACAGGGACCTTGAACAGATTTCTCATGCGGTCACTTTGGCAGCGGAAGATAGATGGTTAGCTTTAGAAGAACAGCAGAAGTTGTGATCGACAAAATTCAGGCTAAGCTCCGTGCTCTACAACTGAAGATAGACACGCTGTAGACTAGTGTGACTTAGGTACAACTGCCCTTAGCAACCAGTAGTGCAGCACTAGCTATAGCAAAAATCCACCTTTGTTCCTTCCCTAGCGCAGCCCTTGTGATTAGTCCACCTGACCTAGGAATGCAAGTCCAGGCCAGTGCATAAGTACAATTGGATTTAGCCAGGCTGCAACATGAGGCATTGCAGGTTCTCCACACCTCCTTGTTTCAGGAAATTCACCATCGGGACCAACAAGTGCACCAATAGCTCGGTGTGGCTGTAATATTCCTACTTAGCCTAAGCTAAGAGGAATATGAAATTTTGTCTCATTTTCTATTGCATGAATAAATGAATAAAGGAGGACATGTAAAACTCCTAGAAGAATGAATAAATCAATGCCAATATGAACATGGATAAATCTAGGCCATGTAAATAAATCACTTGCAGGTGTGAAAGGGGTTTGAGCTATGAGACTGGGTCAACCTTGACCAAATCTACAGTGTTGTCTAGATACAATGTACCTCATGAAGGGACAACATAGTTCTAGAAGGAGGCCCCTCATGTGAAAGGAACTAACTCTTCAAGGTGGTTTAGGGTTTGCAAAGTCTTTCATATTATAAAAAGAAGGGGAAGGCAACAAGAGAAGGTTGTTGATTGTTTATATTTCTGAGTATCTTGTCTGGTTAGACAAATACCATTCTCTGTTGTTCAGTGGAGAATTGTGCTGCTTAGCACTTGGAATTCCTATGCAGGGATTTCACCTCTTCCATTGAGGATTCTTGGAGGAGTCTTGCTGATTTCATCCACTATAATGCATTTTTCCAAGCTCTAATGCCAATTGCAACGCAGATTCAGTGAGGGTTTGTTTTCTTTTGTAGGTTGCAGCAAGTGGAACACTAGATCTGTCTAGATCTAGCTTGTATTGGTGCCTCTTCTCAGTGAGTGTGTGTTTTAACCTCCTGGAAGAGTGCAACAATTGTTTGAGCTTCAGATTTGTATCTTGGCATCAGGCCAACCTAGTTATTCAAGCTACAATGCAGTTTCCCTTGAGGAACTACGTTATTTTCAGTAGAGATTTTGCAGGGTGTTTTGATCCCATTTTTTATGAGAGATCTCTGGTGTTGGGATTTGCCTTTCACTTTGGTGATCCATGGATTAGCTTGCTGGTCCATGTTCTATATAGATCTGATATATTTTAATGTAAAGTCATCTTCAGAAATTTCTGAATAATATTACAGATCTGCTCCTTAAAACTCAGATCTACTCTTTGTATTGCATGATTTGATCAAAACCCTAAGGGGATCTTGTAATAGAGCCTTTCTAGTGTACAGATCTGAAATGGATCCGATATTTTGTACACAGATCTTCTCTAGATATGAAGTGTAACATTTAGCTACTGTAGCTCCATAAAATAACGTTTTTAAGCCATGTTTCAGTTATACATATGTTGCATCCTTCTTTTCTGAAGATTTCCTTCTCTCTTGTCTTCTATATTCTACTGTATAATGTAAGAGCATCATTGTAAATATGATTTTTTGTTGTATATTCAAAAGTTGATCTTATTTGATGGCCTCCTACCCATGCTTTCCAAGACTGCCTTATTTATGAATCAATTTATTGTACATAGCTGCAACCCCTCTTGTAGGGTGTTTTTCAGCTAGACTAGGTGGTGGGAGATCTGTTTACCACACCTAGTTTGATTTGTTTTTGCTCCCATTTTGAATCTAGACTCTAGATCTAATGATCTAAGGGATCCTAGGGCTGCAAACTCATTTATGTGCATAGATCTCTCAAAAGTGCGTTATTTCAGCAGGCTTGCTGTGCAATCCCAATTTTGGGATATTACAGTGGTATCAGAGCTCCTTTCTTGGCACAGCCTGTGCTTTCATTGGAGAACCACAACCATGTTGAATTTAGAAGAATATGAGCTTCTTACTGAGAGGGAGAAGGGGTATCAGAATAGAAGTCACAAGAAGTTTGATTACACCATCGATGATCAAGACAAGTGTAAAGCCCCTGAAACTGCAAGTGATAAAGAAGAAGAAGAGTTTGCAAGAAATGTTTTTGTGTCCATGCAAGATCTTGCTAGAGAGATCAAAGAGATGAGAATGAAAAAATTGAGGGAATCTCCTAGGAGGTTTCATCCTGGGGAAAGCTCTGACATTTCTCACCACTAGACTAGTTAACCAGTGAACTAGCAACAAGCTCCACAAGCTCCACAACGCTCCACTATGCCTACCTTCTTGGTTGTGGAGAATGAAGGACCACAAGAGCAAGCATCCCCTGAATACTACTTTGTGGAATACGAATCTCAAAATCAGAGATTCAAGGACCACTTGAGTTTCCAAGAGTTTTGTCACCTCAAGGACAAAAGAAGACCAAGGCATCAGTATAGAGATGGTGGATTCTTCCATAATCATGATAGGCATCACTCTATGGGCAGATTATTTTTTCCCAAGTTTGATGGGTCATCCACCAGTTCTGCCAAGGCATGGGTAGAAAAGCTGGACATCTACTTTCAGTTGAACAAACTCCCCGAGATTGAAGCCATCAAGATTGCAGCGCTGCACTTTGAAGGTGAAACACACAATTGGTGGTTCCATGGGTTTTCTACATTGGGCCATGCCAATGTGACTGCCTACTTTGAATTCACTAGAGGACTGGTGGAGAGGTTTGATAGAAAAGATCCAGAAGCACCTTTCATGAGCCTTGCAAAGTTAAAGCAATAAGGAAATGCAGAAACTTATATCTCTGAGTTTATGAGATTATTTGTTATGGTTCCTGATCTATCTATAGCAAGGAGGGTGTACATGTTCATTGATGGCTTGGATGAACCCTTGCATGGGTTGGTTAAATATACCAAGCCCATCACTATTCATGATGCCATTGAGAGGGCTAGAGACCTTCAAGATGCCTTGCCAAAAACAAAGGAAACTTTCCAAAGCAAGGCCCCTCACCTTTCTAAAGGGAAGGAAGAAAAAGACGCTCCTTCCAAGGAGAGCTCATTCAAGAAGCCTCTTGATATTTGTTTGGTCAATTTAGTGTGTCCTAAATTGCTAACATAAATTATCAACCAGGGATTCGTAAGCTGACGAAGTGTGGCGCACTATATGTGCAAGATAACCTATCTCTTACTTTTTGTCGTTTTTGGATTTTTATTGATCTTGGTTGGTTTCCTAATGTGAGATGGAAATTCTAAAGACAAGTATGGTTATGAATATTCAAGGCAATGATGTCCTTTATAATGATTTACCAAACTTCAAACTTAAAAAGGAATTTGAAACATACAATGACAAAACTTGAAAGGAAATGAAAATGTGTTGCTAGCCTAATAAATCAAATAGTGAACTATTGAGCATGACAACCAAATTATCCTTGCTGCTGTCTAAATACAAAAGAAACTATGCTTAAAGAAATCCAAGAATTGCAACAAAGTAAATCTAAATCAAATTACATCAACTTATATTCTGATCCCTCACCATTAGTCCAGCTATGGCTTTCGGAGGTAACCATAAATAACTTGAGCAATCTGATATCTAATTTGCAGAAAAAAGAAACTAATATCAAACTACACACTCATACTTCAATCCCTCACCATCAGTCCAGCTGTGGCTTTCGGAGGTAACTGAAAATGACATGAGCAATTTAATATATCTAAATCTAACTATTGAAACAAATGTGCAAGACTGAAATAAACAAAGCAGTGCTGGAATTAAACAAAAAGTAAATTAGCAGCAGAACAATATTGATTCCATGTCATTAGTCAAAAGATATGCAAATGCTCGGGCTGCCATGAAAAATTATGCTAAAAGCTATGATTTCAAAAAGCAATCTAAGTAAGGAAATATGACAAAACAGAATTGAAAGCAACTTATCTAGAAAACATGTAAAAGCCTCCTTGGATAGCAGGGGCCCTCTGCTACCAATTTGGTAAAGTCCTTCAGCTCCTTAAAATTGTAATCAAAACACCATCAAAGAACTGAATTTCTCTATTAAAAAGAACTCACAAATCTACATCCCATTCCATCTTGAACTTAGTTACAAATCTACTTATTCATTACTTTCTCATTACCTATGATAGGAGAAAGCTTCTCCTATTTATACAAAATATGAGGAGTCATCTCATTAATGGGAGTCCATGAATTTCTCCCTCAATCTCTAGAGTTACAATCAAAATAGGAAATGATAAGACACATGTCTTTCTAGAGTTTCAACACAGCTTGAGGAATGAGACACATATCCTCTTAGAGTTTCAATACAACAAGGAAGTGAGACACATATCCTCTTGATCCCATAATCTTCTCCAACCAAATTCGAATTTGGCCTTAGAGTGCCACATAAGGGTCTTCTAGAATTCTCCTTTTGACCTACACATGTCACAAAACTCATAACACATATATAGATATATGAAACTATGTTAATTTTCTAGTTTCTAATCATAAATTCACTTAAAATACATAAAATAAATAATTTTGGAAAACAAGGATCCTAACCCATATATTTATGAAAATGGTTACTTGATGTAGGGTTTTAGGTCAAATGGCTATGAAATAAGAGCTAAATGGTTATGACATAATGGAAATATGTATGAATATGGAGAACACTTTTGAGACTCAACATACCCCCAACTGAAGTTGTTGCATGTCCTCATGCAACTATTGCAATGATTCATTTGTCCATGAGTTGATATTTTATGATTTTTGACTCATATAGATTCATTCCAAACTTTGCTTCTTGATATTTTCCTTTTTGGCAAAGTATAATACATTTGATTGCAACATTTTTTTTTTTTTCAATGGTTGGTTCTTGTGTGACAACCATTTTTTTTTTTTGAAGCATTGGTTCTTGTGTAACAATGCTTTATTTTCTTTGTTGCATCAAATTTCATGAAAACATTTAGAATCAATTACTTCATCAATGAATTGATCATTTGCAAGGCATATAATCTTTTGGATCATGTTGCAACAATAGTTGGTTGGGAAGTATATGTGGGTGGAAATGAAATGAAAATGTGTGATAGTGTATGACATGTGGATATGAAATGATGTACCTTCCCCCCCAACTAAAGATATGACAATGTGGAAAAGGGAGTGAGGAATTTTTCCAAAGTTACAATTTTAGCATTCTAATGAATTACATGACTAAAAATTAGAAAACAACATACCTTCACTTACCTTAAATGTGGATGAGTTGTGTATGTGTGGTGGCTGCAAAATTCTGATCATATTCTTCTTCAAGTGGCTGAACAAGAAGAGTCATGGATAAAGAGATGAGATGACTTTTTATTGCTTCTACTAAAACTTGTTGAATCTGCTCCAAAATGCTGAAAATAATAGTCTTCATGTCTTCAAAACTCATTGACACAATTCCTACTATGTGAAAATATGTTCTGATGTCGAACATAGTAGGAAATTGTTGAATTAGTGGCCATTAATGGATGCCACTAGTCGACACGAGAACTCTCACCATTGATGACAATGAGAGTCAAGATGCCCAAACACATCTTGCTAGGTACGAATGATTTTGCTGATGTCGAGTCACCTAGAAGATCTGACGAACAAGGGACATTAGTGTATTCCCATTGTTTGTCAGCATGAGAACTTGCCATTAAGGCATGCAAGCCTCAAGGTGTTTTTACAAAGAACTTAGACTCAAAGGACTATGGACTCAATAGTTTGCATTGAAGCAGGGCTTATTTGCGGAATGAAAATGACAAGAAATGGAAGATGGAAATGGAAGATGAAAATGAAAAGTAGAAATGGCAATGGGCAATAAGCATGTGAATGAGCCTCTTGCTTTTATTTATGGGTTATGAATGGAAAAAAAGAAAAGGAAAGTGGATGTGAATGTAAATGGAAAATATGAAGTGAAATGAGGTGAATGGTTTATTATGAGGTATGGATGTGATGGAGACAATAGTATCTGAAAGTTTTTCAAGTGTTTGGATCTGATTTTGCATCAGCATATTTCCTCTTTGTTACTGATCATCCTCTTATGAAACAAATTGGTCTCTTAGAGAGACACTATTCTCTTGTAGTCATTTGTCCTTCCTCTTGGAACCTGAAAAAAAAAACTAATACTTCTTCTGCAATGGAATGTAAGATTATCAAAGGGAGAGAGGTGATCAATCTCTCTAGTTATGATATTTACACACAAAACTAAGAATTTATATTAATGAAACAAGTTCTCAAAGGAAAAATCAAAAGAATTTATACCTGTTTTGGAATTAGTGCCTCAAGTTGAATGTAGCTTCTTTTCAGCAATTTATTTCATTATTTTCCATTTCAAACTCTAATGATGGATTTCTCATTGTATAGATCTTGTTGAGACCTTTCCAACGATACTTAAATCATCAAAATCTGATTTTGTATGAGAAAGTTATGCTGATTTGAACAATGAGGTTTTTCAGCTGCGGAATTGGAGAACAGCTGCGGAATTGGACTTCAGCTGCAGAATTGAAGAACAGCTGCGGAATTGAACTTCAGCTGCAGAATGTCGACGGTTTCTGTAGCTAAAAATCTTGAATAAAAAGTTAGCCATTCATCATTCATCATCAGTTCAAATTTAATCAATACCTTCAGAAAAACGAGCAAATAACTTGTTCATTTCATTGATTCAAAATTATTGAATTTTTTTTTTTTTTTTTTTTTTTTTTAACAACAAAAGAGAAATGCAATTTTTTTTAAGTTTCAACAAATGATGCTAAATAAAGCAAACTCAGATACATTGACCAATCGTGACCTTGCAATGACCATAGAATGGTAAGTGAAGATCACATAAGATGAAAAATAATATATTGGTAAGCATTGAAGAACATAAAAGGCATGATTGCTATTTCAAAATATAATCTTTCATCTCTTCAAAACTTTATGCTACTAAGGTTCATTGTACCATCTGCACGACCATGTGCTTGATAATATCCTCCTGTAGTTCGCTCAATTCATCCCCATGCCTTCTTAATGTATTTCCATAGTGATGTGGCATCCCTTTGAAATAAACATCATAATGGTTGGTGTTTAATAATGTCGTTGAAGCACCAAAAATTGCTGGGCAGATGATAAAGGAGATGTGAAATCCAACATTCAGAAAACGAAATTGAATTGAATTCAAAAATGAGTGGAATGTGGATTGAATGCCATGATAAGAGTTTGATTTTGATTATAATTCTTCTTCTTGGATTTAGAAAACCGAATTATCAATGCAGAGTGCCGCTTTCAAATTCTTCACTCAGAAAAAACCGTTTTTCCTCATGCGGTAGGCAAAAATGGGCTCCAAAAAACCAAGAAATTCTCTCAGACCACCACGAATTTCGTGAAACGATTTCTGGGTTATCTAATTGACCACGTTAGCGAAAAAACCCATGTCGTGGATTTTCAAAATTCATCCTCAATCGATCAGAAAACGTGTTTGAAAATGACGTGTCAATAACAATTGCGTTTTCTGAATGCGCTGGCAAAATCAATTCTACGTACCTGAGTTAATTGCTGTGATTTTGGTAACCACCACTTGCACAATCTTGGAAGAACCTCCACAGTTTTTTCAAATCCCCGCCCTGGCTTTGATCCACAGATCTCACATTGCCACACATCCATTGCAGCTTGAGGGAAAACTCCGAGTGTGTGATGCCCAACATTTCCATACAGAGATAGACACCATCTCTTCTTTGCATTAGGAGCAAAGAACTTCGGCCACAAATTTTCTCCAATATTTTTATCAGGAGGATGATGTCGTTGATGGTATAGGTATTGCATTAGTCTACGGGCACACAATCCACTCTCCATTGCAGGCTGTTTTGTCAAAGATGTGGGTGGAATGTTATGATATTGCATGTGATGTCGCAACTGCTGCTGTTGTTGCTGAAGGTGAGACCGCTGCAAGTGCTGAGGCAGTGACTGTAGCAACTGCTGCTGCTGCTGATGGTGCTGCATCATTCTCCGCTGCTGAATAAGTGCATGCAGTTGTGGAGAAGAATGTCTTTGCATGGACTCTTGTCTTTGAAGCTGGGCAGCCAATACATTTTCAGGCCTCTGCATAATTTGCTGAACTTGTTGTTGTAAAGCATCTTCTGGTTTTAAATCCATCCTAGGCTTCATCATTTGAGGCTGTTGCAGAAATTGCTCACTCTTTTCTAGTTTTGGGGTTATAAGACCCGGACAGGATTCCAAATTCTTTCAGGGATTTGGGGAATTTTGATGATGTCTTTTCCAGCAGTGGTACTACGAATAGTTTGTTTTTGTTTTTCAATTCTTTTTTTTTTTTAATTTGTTTTTGTTAATAAAACTATATGTTATATTTTTAAAAATTAAAAATACACATATATATTTTACTAAGCAAAATGATTTATTTATTTATTTTGTTAATAAAATTACACATGTTAAATTTTGAAAAATTAAAAATATATGTAATTTACTAAACAAAACAATTTATTGAAAATTGTTTTTATTTTTATTTTTTATTTTTTAACTTTTTTTTTTTAAATGATTTGTTATTAAAATTATATATATATTTTCAAAAATTTAAAAATATACATATATATTTTAGTAAACAAAACAAATAAATTTTTTTTTTTTTTTTCATTTTTTTTTTAATTGATTTGTTTAATAAAATTATGTATGTGATATTTTCAAAAGTTTTAAAAATACACATATATATTCATTAAACAAAACAATTTATTGAAATCAAAGTTTTTCATGAAAACAATTTTTTTTTTTGTTGAATCAATTGAAATGATGAAGTTTTATTTTGTCTCCTTCTTTTTTTTTCTTTTTCACATAACAATTTTTTTTCTGATCCTCTAGATCACACAAAGTGCAAGAGGAGAGCATACTCAAGAATTATTAATTTTTTTTTACGTAACAATCATTTTTCTGATCCTCCAGATCACACAAAGTGCAGGAGGAGAGCATACTCAAGAATTATTAATTTTTTTTAGATGTAAGAAATAAGGCTACCTAGTTACACTTCCCCGGCAACGGCGCCAAAATGTTTGGTCAATTTAGTGTGTCCTAAATTGCTAATATAAATTATCAACCAGGGATTCGTAAACTGACGAAGTGTGGCGCACTATATGTGCAAGATAACCTATCTCTTACTTTTTGTCGTTTTTGGATTTTTATTGATCTTGGTTGGTTTCCTAATGTGAGATGGAAATTCTAAAAGATAAGTATGGTTATGAATATTCAAGGCAATGATGTCCTTTATAATGATTTACCAAACTTCAAACTTAAAAAGGAATTTGAAACATATAATGACAAAACTTGAAAGGAAATGAAAATGTGTTGCTAGCCTAATAAATCAAACAGTGAACTATTGAGCATGAAAACCAAATTATCCTTGCTGCTGTCTAAACACAAAAGAAACTATGCTTAAAGAAATCCAAGAATTGCAACAAAGTAAATCTAAATCAAATTACATCAACTTATATTCTGATCCCTCGCCATTAGTCCACCTATGGCTTTCGGAGGTAACCATAAACAACTTGAGCAATCTGATATCTAATTTGCAGAAAAAGAAACTAATATCAAACTACACACTCATAATTCAATCCCTCACCATCAGTCCAGCTGTGGCTTTCGGAGGTAACTGGAAATGACATGAGCAATTTAATATATCTAAATTTAACTACTGAAGCAAATGAGCAAGACTGAAATAAACAAAGCAGTACTGAAATTAAACAGAAACTGAGAAAAGTAAATTAGAAGCAGAACAATATTAATTCCATGTCATTAGTCAAAAGATATGCAAATGCCCGGGCTGCCATGAAAAAGTATGCTAAAAGCTATGATTTCAAAAATCAATTTAAGTAAGGAAATATGACAAAACAGAATTGAAAGCAACTTATCTAGAAAACATGTAAAAGCCTCCTTGGATAGCAGGGGCCCTCTGCTACCAATTTGGTGAAGTCCTTCAGCTCCTTAAAATTGTAATCAAAACACCATCAAAGAACTGAATTTCTCTATTAAAAAGAACTCACAAATCTACATCCCATTCCATCTTGAACTTAGTTAAAAATCTATTTCTTCATTACTTTCTCATTACCTATGATAGAAGAAAGCTTCTCCTATTTATACAAAATATGAGGAGTCATCTCATTAATGGGAGTCCATGAATCTCTCCCTCCATCTCTAGAGTTACAATCAAAATAAGAAATGATAAGACACATGTCTTTCTAGAGTTTTAACACAACTTGAGGAATGAGACACATATCCTCCTAGAGTTTCAATACAACAAGGAAGTGAGACACATATCCTCTTGATCCCATAATCTTCTCCAACCAAATTCGAATTTGGCCTTAGAGTGCCACATAAGGGTCTTCTAGAATTCTCCTTTTGACCTACACATGTCACAAAACTCATAACACATATATAGATATATGAAACTATGTTAATTTTCTAGTTTCTAATCATAAATTCACTTAAAATACAAAAAATAAATAACTTTGGAAAACAAGGATCCTAACCCATATATTTATGAAAATGGTTACTTGATGTAGGGTTTTAGGTCAAATGGCTATGAAATAAGAGCTAAATGGTTATGACATAATGGAAATATGTATGAATATGGAGAACACTTTTGAGACTCAACAATATTGAAGTCAGGAGGGAGCTGAGAAAGAAGAGAATATGTTTCACTTGCCAAGAGTCATGGGCACCTAGACATATATGTGCTGCTGGGAAAGCACACTACATATAAGTCTTCTCAGATTTTGAGGACGAAGATGAAGATGATGAACCAAGGAGGGGTCACAGCACTGATAATGTTGAGGGAGATCCAACACCATTTGGAGATGGGGATGGAGCCTTTGCTCCAATAGGAGGAACTCTTGCATCTTTGAGATGAGTGCCTAAGTACTTGACCATAAGAGTACAAGGTTCAATCATGGATTAGAGGGTATCTGTACTGATTGATAGTGGGGCAACCCACAACTTTATTAATGCTCATCTTGTGTAGAGGAGAGCAATCCCCACTGATACTTTTGACCTATTCTCTGTTTTGGTCCCAAGAGATAGGACAATGCAATGCATGTAATATGTCCCATCACTCTCAGTTACTATGGGGTCCTACACATTGGTGGATCACTTTTTTTTAGTTGACATACTAGACACCAATATCATTTTGGGTGTCCAATGGTTGATTACATTGGGGAAAGTCACCACTGATTGGAAAGCTTTGCAGATGGAGTGGGTGGAAATGAAGTTTGGTAAACCCCAAATGATCCACGGCATGCATATTTATCCCTCACCAAGCACTTCCACACAAACAATAGAGATGGATTTGTGCAGTGGAAGCAAGGATCTCACAGTCCCTTCTCTTATGTTCATGATAATTCTGCAAGGGACATTCCTATCTAGTGGAAAACCACCTGGGAGGCCACTAGATTCAGATCTTATGGGGGAGGCCTCACAAAGTGCTGCTCAAAATTTATATCCAAGAGGGATTGGAGCAATGGGAGACCAAGCTTCAACGCTAGAGGGCTTGGGCCAGCTCAAGAGTGAGGGGAATCTTCTCCCTGCATCACTATCACCCTGTTACACTAAAAATTGTCATCCTGACATTATGCTATGAGTATGAGCTCATTATAAATCATACTTCCTCCTTTTGCAAGTCTAACATATCAGTTCTTCATATCAAGCCTTGAAAATCAGAGAAAAGTTCCTAAAAATCTCCAAAACTTTGGTATCGCACTTTCTCTATACATTGCTTGCGGGCCCGCACCTAATGTTTAGCTATCTTGTGGACCAGTACCGCACTTTCTATGTGTTATAGGTGCGGAATCCTATAAAACTAAAAAAGGCGAGAAAGTAAAGTTAAAAATTTGATTTGAGATTAATTCTAGAAGATTCTAGACGAGAATTTTCAGGAATAGGTACACTTTGATAAGGTACATGTATCGCTTACCTTATGGAGCTAACCCCTTGATGTGAGGAGCTTATCCCTTTGAAGGAGGATTCTATCCCTTCATATTTGGAACAGAAAAACCTCATCTTTTCCATTATAAAAAGAGGCATTGGGTAGCCTCAAAGGGGGTTGAAGTTTTAGAATATTTGAAGATAAGTGCTGTTGAGATTCAGACTCAGTTAAACAAGATTTTTGTGAGGAGAGATTACATACCTCTATTTTTCTTGATTGAAAGAGTGTAGAGCTTGTCAAAGTAGAGGAGACTCCTGCTTTAGACCCCAGGAAGGCCTGTGCAACATCAAGGCTCAGGTTGTAAGGTTTTCCTTCTTTTGAAATTAATACAAATATACTCATTTTTCTCAATAAGCTGTTTGTTAATGGTTTATTTCATAGATTCCTTGATCACTATGATAAGCATGATTTATGATGATGTCTATACAGGTGCTATGTAATACTTTGCTTGTTTGTGACTGCAGGTTTACAAATGAAACCCCTTCAAGCGCGCGAAGGATAACAACAACTTCAAACAAGCACTGGACATAAGGTAGGTCTTTTAACACCTATATAGAGCTTTTCATATATCGTATATGCTTAGAGAAAGATTAGTCTATTTGGATGTTTGTTGCTAGATACTTTTAGTACTAGGGAGATCGGCGTTGTCCGCAAGAACGATTTATCCGTACAACAAATTGGCGACTCCACTGTGGACACCCCAGTCGGAACCTGTAAAAAAATTCAATGCAAAATATATATATGTAATCATATTATCGTTGAGGTAGGCATTCCCATACTCAGATCAAAACTAACTAAAACTATCTTAAATTGTTTTGATACAGGAATGATCTTGAATACATCACAATATAGACATGTGTAGACATATTATGGACGCAGCCGTCTGTTTATAAATAGTCTACTGTATGAATGATAACAAAATTCCTCGCAGCCTGGATGGTAGAAACTAGATCCAGGGTCTTGATTTCCGCATCTCGAATCAGTACAATTCTATCCATGTGAATAAATGTGTTGAAGTCGAACATGGTAGAAACCACTTGATTACCAGTCAATGATGTAAACTGTTAACAAGTGTGAGAGAAACCACTAGTAATGTTAATGGCTCTCAAAGTACTCAGTACAATCCATGAAATGTGAATGAATGAGCTGAAGTCGAACATCTCACGGAATCATTCGATCGAAGGTCAATGATTCAACCTATCGTCGAAGGCGAGAAACCTGCCATTAAGGCATGTAGATTCCAAAGTACTGACGATTGCTGGATCAACTTCCTAGATAATGAGTTGTCCTATTATGATGATGTCTCATGTAAGGGTTGCGACGCGATTGCAAGATTACGGTAGTAAGAATCCTGTTGATGGTAAAGAAGCAGAATCTTCTAATGCAAACACATCAACTACACCTCCTACTATTTCTGGTCTGCTACAGATCGAGAAACAAAATCTAGACTTAATACTCAAACCTCCTGCTAAAGGTGTTATTCGTAAATCAGCTTTCAATCCGCATGCGAGAGCTGCTCAGAATTACAACATTGTTGAAGACTTAGCTATTTCTCCTTCAGCAATGTTGGCTTTGGAAGTGATGCAATCATGCCCAGCACAACATAAATTGCTTTTGTCTGCTATAGGAGCTGTTGATATTCAGGATTCTAACCTTATAATCTTCAATTTAGAAAATAGTACACCTCGTCTACCTCATCAAATGGCTTTCTAGATTCCAGTGTTAGTAAAAAACAGGCCAATCTTTCGGACTGTGATTGATGAGGGAGCTTCAACGTGTATTATGTCGATTCAGTGTTGGAAATCACTTGGTTCTCCTACACTTAACCAATCTCCGACGATTCTTAAGGCTTTTGATGGTCGAGGTTTTCAACCTTTTGGTATTTTGAAGGATTTACCAATAGGGGTCGAAGGTAAAATCGTAAATCTAGATGTGGAAGTGGTTGATGCCCCTCTAGATTACAACTTCTTCTGGGTCGTAGTTGGTCCTATGCTATGACTGTTGTTGTCTCTTCGGTCTTTCGACTCATAAAATTTCCATATCAAGGAAGGATCGTAACAATAGATCAGTTAACTTATTTCTCTTCTGACCCAACCTCTACAGAAACAATCCAGCATGTTGGTAAAACGGCTATCCCTTACAAGGATGTTGGAGTAGGTTTGGTTAAAGATTCTGGTTTACTAGGAACTTTTTCCTTTCCTCCTCCTAATGTATCGCCTTCTACTGAAAATATTCACATGATTTCGTCAGACACTATTATGTTTGATGATCCTTGGATCGTACCTTCCGAGTCCGAGTTAGATTCATTCGATGGCGTGATGCCTTTAAGTCCATTTGAAATTGCGTACCAGGCTGTACAGTCATTTTCGGACCCCTCTTCAACCGAGACTGATCCAATGAATGGGATCCAAGAGGAATCACTTTCTATATCTAGTTCAGTTACAACGACATTTCCTGAACTTGTTCATACTGATGAGAAAATTCGTGAGTTTTTGTCTATTGACGATTTACCATGGGAAGATCTACATCACCGATCTTCGTTTTTACCTGAGCTAGATCATTTTGAAGATCATTTCGCTTCAATTTTTACCGCTAAATATGTTAAAGAACCACATAATCCTTTGCAAAATTCTGATTCTGAGTTAAATTTGGAAAATATATCTTGAACGGTTCCCATTGATGTTTCAGTAAAACCAGGAATAATTGAAAACATTCATATAGGTGCTTGTTGTACAAATGATGAAATTCAGACTTATAAATACCTATTTCAAGAATTTCGTGATGTGTCTTCCTGGTCCTATGAAGAAATGCAAGGAATTGATTTGTCAATCGTTGTACATGAAATTAAGACTTACCCGGATGCTAAACCTGTTCGTCAACGTTTACGTCAAATTCATCCTCGAAAAGCTACTGCTATCAAAGCAGAAGTTGAAAAATTACTTCATGCAGGATTCATTTATCCAATCCCCTTAACGGATTGGGTATCGAATATTGTTCCTGTGACTAAAAAACAAGGAATGATAAGAGTATGTATCGATTATAGGGATATTAATTGAGCCTGTCCAAAAGATAATTATCCAACTCCCTATATCGATTAAATAATCGATGATTGTGCTGGCAGTGAATTGTTTTCCTGCATGGATGGCTTTTCAGGTTACAATCAAATAAACATACTCCCTGCTGATCAACCGAAAACAACTTTTATTTGTCCATGGGAAACGTTTTCTTACTGTAAACTACCTTTTAGATTAAAGAACGCTGGAGAAACTTTTCAAAGGGCTATGTCTTATGCATTTCATGACATTAAGCACATTGTATAGCCTTATCTCGATGATTTACCTGCTCATTCATTACGTAGGGCCGACCATCTCACTCATTTACGAGCAATCTTTATGAGATGTAGGCATTATCGAATTAGGTTGAATCCGCATAAATGTGTTTTCTGCGTAGAATCGGGTCGATTACTGGGATTTGTTGTTTCGAAAGCAGGCATTCGTGTCGATCCATCGAAGGTCGAAGCCATTGTCAAATTACCTGCTCCTTCGAATTTACGCCAACTCCAAAGTTTGCAGGGGAAAGCAAAATTTTTATGTCGATTCATTCCTAACTATGCCGAGCTTACAAAGGGTTTTACCCGATTGTTGAAACAGAACATTCCATTCTTTTGGGACGAGATCGCTGATCGATCTTTTGATGCACTTAAACATGTGTTGACCCATGCATCGTTATTGCATCCTCCCAATTACAATCAGGATTACTTTTTGTACCTCGCCGCTTCTCATTCCACTATTGGGATGGTATTGGTTCAGGAAGATGAATCTCACAATGAACATGTGATTTACTATCTTAGTCGAAATCTGCATCCGACTGAGATCAAATACACACATGTGGAGAAATTGGCCTTGGCAGCTGTCCAAGCTGTTCAAAGATTTAGACATTACATTTTGTTACGCAAAACCACAGTAATTTCTAATTGTAACCCTATGATGTATATTTTGACCAAACAATTGCTAGGGGGCAAGTATTCCAAATGGATAGTTATCCTGCAGGAATTTGACTTGGAGTTTGAAAAATCCAAGGCAAAGAAATCTTTGGTATTTGCGGAACTGATGTGTGATTTCCCCTCTACTGATACTGAAATAGTGGCAGAAGAATCCATTGCGAACGAATCTTTGTTTCTGATCAGTACACTTGATCCATGGTATGGAGATATTATCGTTTATCTCCAAACCTAATATTTTCGGCCTGATATCTCACGATGTCAGCGACGGAAAATACGCTTCCAATCCCAACAATATAATATCATTGGTGATACACTTTACCTTCGTGGAGCAGATTCTGTTTTCCGACGTTGTCTAACTCATGAAGAAGCTGAAAAGGTTTTAAATGACTGCCATTCTGGAGCATGTGGTGGTCATATGTCTGGGTATGCCACAGCCCAAAAGATATTGTGTGCTGGTTATTTCTGGCCAACGTTGTTCAAAGATTGTATTTATGCGATTCGGAAATGCCAAAACTATAAACTTTTTAATTGAAAAATGCGCGCGCCACCCGCTCTCCTTCACCCTATAATTGCTGTTGGTCCTTTCGCGAAATGGGGTATCGATTTTATTACATGTAACCCTCACTCGGCTGGGGGTCATGTGTATATTATCTTAGCAGTTGATTATTTTACTAAGTGGGCCGATGCGATGCCTACATTTTCGGCTGACGGCAAGACTGCTGCAACTTTTGTATTTAATCACATAATTGCTAGGTTCGGTGTTCCTCAGGCTATTATTACAGACATGGAAGTCACTTTTGGAATGTCATGATGACTGAACTAACAGACCAACTTGGCTTGTGCCACGATATTTCCACTCCGTATTATCCACAAGTCAATGGTCTAGTTGAAGCCATCAATAAAGTTTTAGTCACCATGATCAAACACATTATTGGTATTCACAAGACGAATTGGAATTCCAGGTTATTTTTAACACTTTGGGCATATCGAACCTCGGTAAAAACATCAACTGGTTTCACTCCCTTTCAACTCGTTTACGGTTTGGAAGTTGTGTTGCCGATTGAATGCGAAATTCCATCACTAAAATTAGCCGTAGAATTACTTCCAGCTACGTCTGAAGAGGAAAAACATTTCTTGTACTTAGCCCAATTAGATGAGAATCGACGAAATGCTGCAATAGCAAATGAGTTTCATGTTAA
Source organism: Pinus albicaulis (assembly GCA_034641835.2). Taxonomy (NCBI): domain Eukaryota; kingdom Viridiplantae; phylum Streptophyta; class Pinopsida; order Pinales; family Pinaceae; genus Pinus; species Pinus albicaulis. The sequence continues at coordinate 204,982,373 of CM076575.1, read as the reverse complement.
ACGGATTAAAGCTCAGTATGATAGAAGTGTGACCCCTCGAAATTTTTCAGAAGGAGACCTAGTTTTACTTTATGATCAAGCTAAAGACATGCTAGGAGCTGGGAAATTCGTGCCCATGTGGCATGGTCCTTACATTGTTAAATGAAAATTAGAAAAAGGGGCCTATGAGTTGATAGATTTTGATGGTGTCCCTTTGGATAAACCCAGAAATGGGCTTTATCTGAAGCGATATTTTGCTTAAAACTTGGTGTGGAGATTTTTTATTAGATTAGATTTCCTTAATGCTGGTGCGTCTTAGATTAGAAAAAGTGTGTCTAGTTTAGAAGTGTGTTTTTATCACTATTCCTGCGTATCTGAGTTTTACTCCTGATATTGCAGATGTCGACATCTCTTCAAACCTACATTGGTTTTGCTGATGGTGCTTGTCGTAGTACACGAAACATTTCTTCCGCAGCTTGGGTTATTTATTCACCCTCTGACGAGTTAGTTTCCATGCATGGGGTAAGCCTTGGTCAAACAAAGAATAACATTGCCGAGTATAGTGCAGTGATTGAGTTATTATCTGAATCCATATCATTTGGAATTCGGAGTTTGATTGTTAGGTTAGATTCTGAACTTGTTGTATTACAACTAAACAGATTTTATACCATTAGAAATCCAGTGTTATTACGGTTATTTTTAAGAGTTCGTCTCTTGGAACGTGAATTTGATTACATTGAATATCAACATATTCCAAGACATTTAAATAATTTAGCAGATGCAGTTGCTTCTAGTATGATAAATCGACATTTGCAATAATCAAAACAGTAAAACAAACAACATTCATAACATGTACACAGATAGCCGGTAAATAGTGATATATCATAGTATAGGAGAGTTTTCAAAAAATATACATCGTCTTCGATCATAAGTTGGAAACACCGTATGATCGGTAGAATGATAACTCAAAAGTCAAAATATGAGTCTACAAACGATCATCCCATCACTGATTGTGATCACGATAAGAGACCACTGCTCGGGCCACCCTACATAGGAACCTCCTAAAAGGTCCTGGAACACCAATCACGTATCTCTGTAGTCTGAGTGGAATCACATCTATGTCCGTCTCTGGAATATCTAGAGTCAGGCGCTCTAGGTGATGCTCTAAGTCAGACAAGATTTCCGCTGATTGGCCTACTAGGGCTGGGGCTGGTCCAACTGCAGCTGGTTGTTTTCTGTCATAAGGTTGGAGATGGGCTGGTCGCCGTGGGTCCACATCTTCATTCAAAACTTTTGGTTATTAGTTTCAAGACGATAAAAAATAAAAAAATTAGGATTTAGCAAACGTTGAAAAATGATTGTACCTGAGTCATCCCACTGTTCCCCTGCTGGGAGAGCCATCTCTCGGTCGCCGCGGAAATCTATCCTGGCGTATGGAAAATCCTCTATCACAAAAATTTGGCAATCCAGCCAACGAAAATATGAAGAAGGAAATCGAACAATCTCAGTACCCTCGATAGCATGACGAGCCATCAATGCGGACCAACGAACCATCCTAGGTTCTCGAAGTCGACCGGAATCAACAAGAATACTCTGTGGAGCTAGCATGGGGATCCTCTCTAGAGCAAAAGAGACAACGATGGATCCATATCCAAAGTTATTCAGTTTCCCATTTTTTGCTCTAGTTCGTTGGCCTTTTACATTAGCCAACACAGCTTCACACCAGTTAAAGATGGTGCTGCGAAAACAGTCCACAGCAATACGCATTTGGGAACCGGTAGCTACATGCAGTGCAGCACTCCCACACAGTTTGGTAGCAGTAAAAGAAATAACTTTCAATTCAGGACGGATGATGTGTTTTATATCAATCCGTTTGTCCCTAGGGTTTGCCTGGTCATTGCAGAATTCTAGTTGGAGACTAGGGACAGACTGGCCACCTGACCTAGTCCCAAACAAAGAAACTTGTTCGCCCCTCTTGGACAAACCAGTCAGAAAATATATATCCTCCAGCTCAATTTCGAGCTGGTGGCCACCAATAATGAAGCACTGGTCCTGCACATTCCATATGTTCACCAACCATGTCAGGAGTTCTACCTGTGCCCTCATGCCTCAGATGGCCCAGAATTTGTACAAACCGCATGCTATGAATGCTTGCTGTGTGGGAAAATGGAGAATTGTGGCTTCGTCCACGTCCTCATGTTCGTGTTCTCTCCAAATCAACATCTTGTTACTCCTGCAATGCATATAAAGACAAGTTAGAACAATCTTATTTGAAAATTTTTGGGAAACAAATGAGAGATTTGCGTTTTAAATTTAACCGCGCGGGTACCGCACCCAGCCTTTGTAAACAGTGCGTAGGAATGCACGCGAGCTGTGTGTTGGGTGCAGACCCACGAAATTTTTCCACATAGAAAAAGTCGGGGTCTGCAGGTCGCATGTGTCGCGCCTGCAGACCCCCGCGAGCAAATTTTTAAACCATACTTTCCCCTAAAAATACAAACTAAAGCCTAAAAATGAATTTGAAAAAAATGGAATGCAAGATTAAGAGGTCGTGGATTACCTGGGACTGACGGTTCTCGATTTCGTCGGACAGATTTTCCAGAATCTTCACAGGAACTTTCTTACCCAAAAGCTTTTTACTTTTCACTCTGAACTTGAACGGTAAAAATGAAATTGAAAAAGTCCTTTTTATAAGTTTTTTCGAATAGATGAATTTTTAATTTGTTTATTTTTCACTTTAAAAAGGGTATTTTTGAAAGCATTTTTTACTTATCTTAAACAGGTATGTGTAATGTTTCAAGTTTTTGTGCAGAAATTGGATTTTTCAGGAAAACTGATCATTTTTCAACAAAGAGCATACTTTTATCACTTTTTCAGACTCTTTAAAAAATTTATGAAAAATCGAAACATTGGAGTCCTCTTTTAAGCCCTTTTCAGACTCTCTAAACATGAAAAGATTTTCGAGCACTTGATTATTCGAACTCGTTAAAGTAAATGAATGATCGTCCCTTCATTATAATTTTACCCCTTTTACGGACTGAAATGGACTATTTACGAAAAAGGTATACGTTGACTAATTACGGTCAATAGAGTTCTCTCCCGCATTATTTTATCCTTTTTCGGGCTCGAGAGACTAAATTTACGAAAAAGTACATCCATGGAGTTTTCTTAAGTTTTTTCTTATGACTCCCTAAAATTGAAAAACACCGAGTTTCTCCTATACTGGACTCGTTAAAACTTAACAGTAAAGGACCTGTTCAATTTTAAAAACAGGAACAGACCACTTCTTCTTAGGGTTCGAATTTTAAACTAAGTTGGACTCATCCGAAGGATGAGCTTATAAACAAGCAAATGTTATCCTCCTCAAGCTTATAAAAAATAAAGAGGTACTTGCCAGAAATGGTGGGGGAAAAGAGAGAAAAATGGGCGTGTTTGTTGTATTTTGATTTTTCGAAAATCCAGTCAACCACTCTTGAACACGACACTTTCATTTACCTGGGTTCGGAAATCCTTTACCTAACAGTTAATAAAACCACATTGAAAGTCTTCAGCTGGTTTCTGGGTATTAGCTTTGGGTCAAATGTTACCAAGCCATCTGTAGTGTCATTATGTGTTCAAGAGGACAATTCAAATAAACCATTCATTTGCAAAATATCCGTCATTCATTTTGACTATCCCTGAGTCAATCCTTGCCAATATATTTTCAAAACTTGATCTATGATTTCGTGTTGTGGGCTTTCCTACGACGGATCACTTTCTATCGACGACAACTCATTATATAGGAAGTTGATCCAGAAATCGTCAGTACCTTGGAATCTGCATGCCTTAATGGAAGGTTTCTCGCCTTCGACGATAGGTTGCATCATTGACCTTCGATCGAATGATTCCGTGAGATGTTCGACTTCAGATCATTCATTCACATTTCATGGATTGTACTGAGTACTTTGAGAGCCATTGACATTACTGGTGGTTTCTCTCACACTTGTTAACAGTTTACATCATTGACTGGTAATCAAGTGGTTTCTACCATGTTCGACTTCAACACATTTATTCACATGGATAGAATCGTACTAATTCGAGATGCGGAAATCAAGACCCTGGATCTAGTTTCTACCATCCAGGCTGTGAGGAATTTTGTTATCATTCATACAGTAGACTATTTATAAACAGATGGCTGTGTCCATACTGTGTCTACACATGTCTATATTGTGATGTATTCAAAATCATTCCTGTATCAGAACAATTTGAAATAGTTGGTTTTGATCTGAGTATGGGAATGCCTACCTCAGTGATGATATATATATATATTTTGCATTGAATGTTTTTACAGGTTCTGACTGGGGTGTCCACAAGATGATCCTTGAAATGATAAAGTACTACACTCTTCATATATGACAGACTTCGGTTTCATCTATTCCAGACTTTGCACTTTAGGGGGCAATCTGTTACACTAAAAATTGTCATCCTGACATTTTTCTATGGGTATGAGCTCATTATAACTCATACTTCCTCCTTTTGCAAGTCTAACATATCAGTTCTTTATATCAAGCCTTGAAAATCAGAGAAAAGTTCCTAAAAATCTCCTAAACTTTGGTATCACACTTTCTCTATACATTGCCTGCGGGCCCGCACCTAATGTTCAGCTATCCTGCGGAACAAAAATGAACTTTCTATGTGTTATAGGTGCGGACTCCTGTAAAACTAAAAAAGGCGAGAAAGTAAAGTTAAAAAGTTGATTTGAGATTAATTCTAGAAGATTCTAGACGAGAATTTTTGAGAATAAGTACGCTTTGATAAGGTACATGTATCCCTTACCTTATGGAGCTAATCCATTGATGTGAGGAGCTTATCCCTTTGAAGGAGGATTCTATCCCTTCATATTTGGAATAGAAAAACCTCCTCTTTTCCATTATAAAAAGAGGCATTGGGTAGCCTCAAAGGCAGTTGAAGTTTAGAATATTTGAAGATAAGTGCTGTTGAGATTCAGACTCAGTTAAACAAGACTTTTGTGAGGAGAGATTACATACCTCTATTTGTCTTGATTGAAAGAGTGTAGAGCTTGTCAAAGTAGAGGAGACTCATGCTTCGGACCTCGGGAAGGCCTGTGCAACATCAAGGCTCAGGTTGTAAGGTTTTCCTTCTTTCGAAATTAATACAAATATACTCATTTTTCTCAATAAGCTGTTTGTTAATGGTTTATTTCATAGATTCTTTGATCACTATGATAAGCATGATTTATGATGATGTCTATACAGGTGCTATGTAATACTTTGCTTGTTTGTGACTGCAGGTTTACAAATGAAACTCCTTCAAGTGCGCGAAGGATAAAAACAACTTCAAACAAGCACTAGACATAAGGTAGGTCTTTTAAGACCTATATAGAGCTTTTCATATATCGTATATGCTTAGATAAAGATTAGTCTATTTGGCTGTTTGTTGCTAGATACTTTTAGTACTAGGGAGATCGGCCTTGTCCGCAAGAACGATTTATCCATACAACAAATTGGCGACTCCACTGTGGACACTCCAGTCAGAACCTGTAAAAAAATTCAATGCAAAATATATATATGTAATCATATTATCGCTGAGGTAGGCATTCCCATACTCAGATCAAAACTAACTAAAACTATCTTAAATTGTTCTGATACAGGAATGATTTTGAATACATCACAATATAGACATGTGTAGACACAGTATGGACGCAGCCATCTATTTATAAATAGTCTACTGTATGAATGATAACAAAATTCCTCACAGCCTGGATGGTAGAAACTAGATCCAGGGTCTTGATTTCCGCATCTCGAATTAGTACGATTCTATCCATGTGAATAAATGTGTTGAAGTCGAACATGGTAGAAACCACTTGATTACTAGTCAATGATGTAAACTGTTAACAAGTGTGAGAGAAACCACCAGTAATGTCAATGGCTCTCAAAGTACTCAGTACAATCCATGAAATGTGAATGAATGAGCTGAAGTCGAACATCTCACAGAATCATTCGATCGAAGGTCAATGATGCAACCTATCGTCGAAGGCGAGAAACATGCCATTAAGGCATGCAGATTCCAAGGTACTGACAATTTCTGGATCAACTTCCTAGATAATGAGTTGTCCTATTATGATGATGTCTCATGTAAGGGTTGCAACACGATCGCAAGATTACGGTAGTAAGAATCCTGTTGATGGTAAAGAAGCAGAATCTTCTAATGAAAACACATCAACTACACCTCCTACTGTTTCTGGTCCGCTACAGATCGAGAAACAAAATCCAGTCTTAATAATCAAACCGCCTGCTAAAGGTGTTCTTTGTAAATCAGCTTTCAATCCACATGCGAGAGCTGCTTAGAATTACAACATTGTTGAAGACTTAGCTATTTCTCCTTCAGAAATGTTGGCTTTGGAAGTGCTGCAATCATGCCCAGCACAGCGTAAATTGCTTTTGTCTGCTATAGGAGCTGTTGATATTCAGGATTCTAACCTTATAATCTTCGATTTAGAAAATAATACACCTCGTCTACCTCATCAAATGGCTTTCCAGATTCCAGTGTTAGTAAAAAACAGACCAATCTTTCGGACTGTGATTGATGAGGGAGCTTCAACGTGTATTATGTTGATTCAGTGTTGGAAATCACTTGGTTCTCCTACAATTAACCAATCTCCGACGATTCTTAAGGCTTTTGATGGTCGAGGTTTTCAACCTTTTGGTATTTTGCAGGATTTACCCATAGGGGTCGAAAGTAAAATCGTAAATCTAGATGTGGAAGTGGTTGATGCCCCTCTAGATTACAACCTTCTTTTGGGTTGTAGTTGGTCCTATGATATGACTGTTGTTGGCTCTTCGGTCTTTCGACTCATAAAATTTCCATATCAAGGAAGGATCGTAACAATAGATCAGCTAACTTATTTCTCTTCTGACCCAACCTCTACAGAAACAATCCAGCATGTTGGTAAAACGACTATCCCTTACAAGGATGTTGGAGTAGGTTTGGTTAAAGATTCTGGTTTACTAGGAACTTTTTCCTTTCCTCCTCCTAATGTATCGCCTTCTACTGCAAATATTCACATGATTTCGTTAGACACTATTATGTTTGATGATCCTTGGATCGTACCTTCCGAGTCCGAGTTAGATTCATTCGATGGTGTGATGCCTTTGAGTCCATTTGAAATTGCGTACCAGGCTGTACAGTCATTTTCCGAACCCTCTTCAACCAAGACTGATCCAATGAATGGGATCCAAGAGGAATCACTTTCTATATCTAGTTCACTTTCTATATCTAGTTCATACTGATGAGCAAATTCGTGAGTTTTTGTCTGTTGACGATTTACCATGGGAAGATCTACATCTCCGATCTTTGTTTTTACCTGAGCTAGATCATTTTGAAGATCATTTCGCTTCAATTTTTACCGCTGAATATGTTAAAGAACCATAGAATCCTTTGCAAAATTCTGATTCTGAGTTAAATTTGGAAAATATATCTCGAACAGTTCCCATTGACATTTCAGTAAAACCAGGAATAATTGAAAACATTCATATAGGTGCTTGTTGTACAAATGATGAAATTCAGACTTATAAAGCCCTATTTCAAGAATTCCGTGATGTGTTTGCCTGGGCCTATGAAGAAATTCCAGGAATTGATCCGTCATTGTACATGAAATTAAGACTTACCCGGATGCTAAACCTGTTCGTCAACGTTTACGTCAAATTCATCCTCGAAAAGATGCTACTATCAAAGCAGAAGTTGAAAAATTACTTCATGCAAGATTCATTTATCCAATCCCCTTAATGGATTGGGTATCGAATATTTTTCCTGTGACTAAAAAACAAGGAACGATAAGAGTATGTATCGATTATAGGGATATTAATTGAGCCTATCCAAAAGACAATTATCCAACTCCCTATATCGATCTAATAATTGATGATTGTGCTGGCAGTGAATTGTTTTCCTTCATGGATGGCCTTTCAGGTTACAATCAAATAAACATACTCCCTGCTGATCAACCGAAAACAACTTTTATTTGTCCATGGGGAACGTTTGCTTACTGTAAACTACCTTTTGGATTAAAGAACGCTGGAGCAACTTTTCAAAGGGCTATGTCTTATGCATTTCATGACATTAAGCACATTGTACAGCCTTATCTCGATGATTTACCTGCTCATTCATTACGTAGGGCCGACCATCTCACTCATTTACGAGCAATCTTTATGAGATGTAGGCATTATCGAATTAGGTTGAATCTGCATAAATGTGTTTTCTGCGTAGAATTGGGTCGATTACTGGGATTTGTTGTTTCGAAAGCAGGCATTCGCGTCGATCCATCGAAGGTCGAAGCCATTGTCAAATTACTTCCTCCTTCGACTTTACTCCAACTCCAAAGTTTGCAGGGGAAAGAAAACTTTTTACGTCGATTCATTCCTAACTATGCCGAGCTTACAAAGGGTTTTACCCGATTGTTGAAACAGAACATTCCATTCTTTTGGGACGAGATCGCTGATCGATATTTTGATGCACTTAAACACGCGTTGACCCATGCACCGTTATTGCATCCTCCCAATTACAATCAGGATTACTTTTTGTACCTCGCCGCTTCTCATTCCACTATTGTGATGGTATTGGTTCAGGAAGATGAATCTCACAATGAACATGTGATTTACTATCTTAGTCGAAATCTGCATCCGACTGAGATCAAATACACACATGTGGAGAAATTGGCCTTGGCAGCTGTCCAAGCTGTTCAAATATTTAGACATTACATTTTGTTATGCAAAACCACAGTAATTTCTAATTGTAACCCTATGATGTATATTTTGACCAAACAATTGCTAGGGGGCAAGTATTCCAAATGGATAGTTATCCTGCAGGAATTTGACTTGGAGTTTGAAAAATCCAAGGCAAAGAAATCTTTGGTATTTGCGGAACTGATGTGTGATTTCCCCTCTACTGATATTGAAATAGTGGCAGAAGAATCCATTGCAGACGAATCTTTGTTTCTGATCAGTACACTTGATCCATGGTATGGAGATATTATCGTTTATCTCCAAACCCAATCTTTTCGGCCTGATATCTCACGATCTCAGCGATGGAAAATACGCTTCCAATACCAACGATATAATATCATTGGTGATACACTTTACCGTCGTGGAGCGGATTCTGTTTTCCGACGTTGTCTAACTCATGAAGAAGCTGAAAAGGTTTTAAATGACTGCCATTCTGGAGCATGTGCCGGTCATATGTATGGGTATGCCACAGCCCAAAAGATATTGTGTGCTGGTTATTTTTGGCCACGTTGTTCAAAGATTGTATTTATGCGGTTCGGAAATGCTACAACTGTCAACTTTTTGATCGAAAAATGCGCGCGCCACCCGCTCCTCTTCACCCTATAATTGCTGTTGGTCCTTTCGCGAAATGGGGTATCGATTTTATTACATGTAACCCTCACTCGGCCGGGGGGCATGCGTATATTATCTTAGCAGTTGATTATTTTACTAAGTGGGCTGAGGCGATGCCTACATTTTCGGCTGACGACAAGACTGTTGCAACTTTCGTATTTAATCACATAATTGCTAGGTTCGGTGTTGCTCAAGCTATTATTACGGATCATGGAAGTCACTTTCGGAATGTCATGATGACTAAACTAACAGACCAACTTGGCTTGCGCCACGATAGTTCCACTCTGTATTATCCACAAGCCAATGGTCTAGTTGAAGCCATCAATAAAGTTTTAGTCACCATGATCAAACGCATTATTGGTATTCACAAGACGAATTGGCATTCCATGTTATTTTTAGCACTTTGGGCATATCCAACCTCGGTAAAAACATCAACTGGTTTCACTCCCTTTCAACTCGTTTACGGTTTGGAAGCTGTGTTGCCGATTGAATGCGAAATTACGTCACTAAAATTAGCCATAGAATTACTTCCAGCTACGTCTGAAGAGGAAAAACGTTTCTTGTACTTAGCCCAATTAGATGAGAATCGACAAAATGCTGCAATAGCAAATGAGGCTCATGTTAAACGGATTAAAGCTCAGTATGATAGAAGTGTGACCCCTCGAAATTTTTCAGAAGGAGACCTAGTTTTACTTTATGATCAAGCTAACGACAAGCTAGAAGCTGGGAAATTCATGCCCATGTGGCATGGTCCTTACATTGTTAAATGAAAATTAGCAAAAGGGGCCTATTATTTGATAGAATTTGACGGTGTCCCTTTGGATAAACCTAGAAATGGGCTTTATCTGAAGCGATATTATGCTTAAAACTTGGTGTGGAGATTTTTTATTAGATTAGATTTCCTTACTGCTGGTGTGTCTTACATTAGAAAAAGTGTCTAGTTTAGAAGTTTGTTTTTATCACTATTCCTGCTTATCTGAGTTTTACTCCTGATATTGCAGATGTCGACGTCTCTTCAAACCTACATTGGTTTTGCTGATGGTGCTTGTCGTAGTACACGGAACATTTCTTCCGCAACTTTGGTTATTTATTCACCCTCTGACGAGTTAGTTTCCATGCATGGGGTAAGCCTTGGTCAAACAACGAATAACATTGCCGAGTATAGTGCAGTGATTGAGTTATTATCTGAATCCATATCATTTGGAATTCGGAGTTTGATTGTTAGGTTGGATTCTGAACTTGTTGTATTACAACTAAACAGAGTTTATACCATTAGAAATCCAGTGTTATTACGGTTATTTTTAAGAGTTTGTCTCTTGGAACGTGAATTTGATTACATTGAATATCAACATATTCCAAGACATTTAAATACTTTAGCAGATGCAGTTGCTTCTAGTATGATAAATCGACATTTGCAATAATTAAAACAGTGAAAAAAACAACATTCATAACATGTACACAGATAGCCGGTAAATAGTGATATATCATAGTATAGGAGAGTTTTCAAAAAATATACATAGTCTTCGATCATAGGTTAGAAACACCTTATGATCGGTAGAATGATAACACAAAAGTCAAAATATGAGTCTACAAACGATCATCCCATCACTGATGGTGATCACGATAAGAGACCACTGCTCGGGCCACCCTACATAGGAACCTCCTAAAAGGTCCTGGAACACCAATCACGTATCTTTTTAGTCTGAGTGGAATCTCATCTATGTCCATCTCTGGAATATCTAGAGTCAGGCGCTCTAGGTGATGCTCTAAGTCAGACAAGATTTCCGCTGATTGGCCTGCTAGGGCTGGGGCTGGTCCAACTGCAGCTGGTTGTTTTCTGTCATAAGGTTGGAGATGGGCTGGTCGCCGTGGGCCCACATCTGCAGTCAAAAATTTTAGTTATTAGTTTCAAGATGATAAAAAAGAAAAAAAATTAGGATTTAGCAAACGTTGAAAAATGATTGTACCTGAGTCATCCCACTGTTCCCCTGCTGGGAGAGCCATCTCTCGGTCACCGCGAAAATTTGTCCTGGCATATGGAAAATCCTCTATCACAAAAATTTGGCGATCCAACCAACGAAAATATGAAGAAGGAAATCGAACAATCTCAGTACCCTCGATAGCATGACGAGCCATCAATGCGGACCAACGAACCATCCTAGGTTCTCGAAGTCGACCGACATCAACAGGAATACTCTGTGGAGCTAGCATGGGGATCCTCTCTACAGAAAAAGAGACAATGATGGATCCGTATCCAAAGTTATTCAGTTTCCCATTTTTTTCTCTAGTTAGTTGGCCTTTTACATTAGCCAACACAGCTTCACACCAGTTAAAGATGGTGCTGCGAAAACAGTCCACAGCAATACGCATTTGGGAACCGGTCGCTACATGCAGTGCAGCACTCCCACACAGTTTGGTAACAGTAAAAGCAATAACTTTCAATTCAGGACGGATGATGTGTTTTATATCAATCCGTTTGTCCCTAGGGTTTGCCTGGTCATTGCAGAATTCTAGTTAGAGACTAGAGACAGACTGGCCACCTGGCCTAGTCCCAAACAAAGAAACTTGTTCACCCCTCTTGGACAAACTAGTCAGAAAATATATATCCTCCAGCTCAATTTCGAGCTGATGGCCACCAATAATGAAGCACTGGTCCTGCACATTCCATCTGTTCACCAACCATGTCAGGAGTTCTACTTGTGCCCTCATGCCTGAGATGGCCCAGAATTTGTACAAACCGCATGCTCTTAATGCTTGCTGTGTGGGAAAATAGAGTATTGCGGCTTCGTCCACGTCCTCATGTTTGCGTTCTCTCCAAATCAACATCTTGTTACTCTTGCAATGCATATAAAGGCAAGTTAGAACAATCTTATTTGAAAAGTTTTTGGAAACAAATGAGAGATTTGTGTTTTAAATTTAACCGCGCGGGTACCGCACCCAGCCTTTGTAAACAGTGCGTAGGAACGCACGCGAGCTGTGTGTTGGGTGTGGACCCACGACCTTTTTCCACATAGAAAAAAGTCGGGGTCCGCAGGTCGCATGTGTCGCACCTGCGGACCCCCTCGGGCGAATTTTTAAACCATATTTTCCCCTAAAAATACAAAATAAAGCCTAAAAATGAATTTGAAATGGATGGAATGCAAGATTAAGAGGTCGTGGATTACCTGGGACTGACGGTTCTCGATTTCGTCGGACGGATTTTCCAGAATCTTCACAGGAACTTTCTTAACCAAAAGCTTTTACTTTTCACTCTGAACTTGAACGGTAAAAATGAAATTGAAAAAGTCCTTTTTATAAGTTTTTTCGAATAGATGAATTTTTAATTTGTTTATTTTTCACTTTAAAAAGGGTATTTTTGAAAGCATTTTTACTTATCTTAAACAGGTATGTGTAATGTTTCAAGTTTTTGTGCAGAAATTGGATTTTTTAGGAAAACTGATCATTTTTCAACAAAGAGCATACTTTTATCACTTTTTCGGACTCTTTCAAAAATTTACGAAAAAGCAAAACATTGGAGTCCTCTTTTAAGCCCTTTTCAGACTCTCTAAACATGAAAAGATTGCCGAGTACTTGATTATTCAAACTCGTTAAAGTAAATGAATGATCATCCCTTCAGTATAATTTTACCCCTTTTACGGACTGAAATGGACTATTTACGAAAAAGGTATACGTTGACTAATTACGGTCAATAGAGTTCTCTCCCACATTATTTTATCCTTTTTCGGGCTCGAGAGACTAAATTTACGAAAAATTACACCCATGGAGTTTTCTTAAGTTTTTTCTTCTGACTCCCTAAAATTGAAAAAGAGGTTTCTCCTATCTTGGCCTCGTTAAAACTTAACGATGCAAAGGACACTGTTCAATTTTAAAAACGAAGACGGACCACTCCTTCTTGGGGTTGAATTTTTAAACTAAGTTGGACTCATCCAGAAGAGTGGAACATAAACAAGCAAATATTTATCCTCCTCAAGCTTGTCAAAAATAAAGAGGTACTTGCTAGAAATGGTGGGGGAAAAGAGAGAAAAATGGGCGTGTTTGTTGTATTTTGATTTTTCAAAAATCTAGTCAACCACTCTTGAACACGACACTTTCATTTACCTGGGTTGGGAAATCCTTTGCCTAATAGTTAATCAAACCACATTGAAAGTCTTCAGCCAATTTCTGGGTATTAGCTTTGGGTCAAATGTTACCAAGCCATCTGCAGTGTCGTTATGTGTTCAAGAGGACAGTTCAAATAAACCATTCATTTGCAAAATATCCGTCATCCATTTTTACTATCCCTGAGTCAGTCCTTGCCAATATATTTTCAAAACTTGATCTATGATTTCGTGTTGTGGGCTTTCCTCGACGGATCTCACTTTCTATCGACGACAACTCATTATCACAGGTTGATCCCGAAATCGTCGGTACCTTGGAATTACGCATGCCTTAATGGCGGGGTCGGTTTCTCTACTTCGACGATAGGTTGCATCATTGACCTTCGATCGAATGATTCCGTGACATGTTCGACTTCATCTCATTCATTCACATTTCATGGATTGTACTGAGTACTTTGAGAACCATTGACATTACTGGTGGTTACTCTCACACTTGTTAACAGTTTACATCATTGACTAGTAATCAAGTGGTTTCTACCATGTTCGACTTCAACACATTTATTCACATGGATAGAATCGTACTAGTTCGAGAAGCGGAAATCAGGACCCTGGATCTAGTTTCTACAATCCAGGCTGCGAGGAATTTTGTTATCATTTATACAGTAGACTATTTAAAAACAGATGGTTGCATCCATACTGTGTCTACACATGTCTATACTGTGATGTATTCAAAATCATTCCTGTATCAGAACAATTTAAGTTAGTTCTAGTTAGTTTTGATCTGAGTATGGGAATGCCTACCTCAGCGATAATATGATTACATATATATATTTTGCATTGAATTTTTTTACAGGTTCCGACTGGGGTGTCCACAGGATGATCCTTGAAATGATAAAGTACTACACTCTTCATATATGACAGACTTCAGTTTCATCTATTCCAGACTTTTCACTTTAGGGGGCAATCTGTTACACTAAAAATTGTCATCCTGACATTTTGCTATGGGTATGAGCTCATTATAACTCATACTTCCTCCCTTTTCAAGTCTAACATATCAGTTCTTCATATCAAGCCTTGAAAATCAGAGAAAAGTTCCTAAAAATCTCTTAAACTTTGATATCGCACTTTTTCTATACATTGCCTGCGGTCCCGCACCTAATGTTCAGCTCTACTGCGGACCTAAAATGCACTTTCTATTTGTTATAGGTGCAGACTCCTATAAAACTCAAAAATGCGAGAAATTAAAGTTAAAAAATTGATTTGAGATTAATTCTAGAAGATTCTAGATGAGAATTTTCGGGGATGAGTACGCTTTGATAAGGTGCATGTATCCCTTACCTTATGGAGCTAACCCCTTGATGTGAGGAGCTTATCCCTTTGAAGGAGGATTCTATCCCTTCATATTTGGAACAGAAAAACCTCCTCTTTTCCATTATAAAAAGAGGCATTAGGTAGCCTCAAAGGGGAGTTGAAGCTTTAGAATATTTGAAGATAAGTGCTGTTGAGATTCAGACTCAGTTAAACAAGACTTTTGTGAGGAGAGATTACATACCTCTATTTGTCTTGATTGAAAGAGTTTAGAGCTTGTCAAAATAGAGGAGACTCCTGCTTCGGACCCCGGGAAGGCCTGTGCAACATCAAGGCTCAGGTTGTAAGGTTTTCCTTCTTTTGAAATTAATACAAATATACTCATTTTTCTCAATAAGTTGTTTGTTAATGGTTTATTTCATAGATTCCTTTATCACTATGATAAGCATGATTTATGATGATGTCTATACAGGTGCTATGTAATACTTTTCCTGTTTGTGACTGCAGGTTTACAAACGAAACTCCTTCAAGCGCGCGAAGGATAACAACAACTTCAAACAAGCACTGGACATAAGGTAGGTCTTTTAACACCTATATAGAGCTTTTCATATATCACATATGCTTAGAGAAAGATTAGTCTATTTGGCTATTTGTTTCTAGATATTTTTAGTACTAGGGAGATCGGTTGTCCGCAAGAACGATTTATCCGTACAACACACCCTCTCTCTTTCCTATATCTACGTTGTGGGAGGAGGAGAATGGGAGGATCAGCCTTCCAACACACAAATTTAGCATGGGAGATGTCAGAGAAGAGATCAGAAACATGATAGGAACTTCCATGGATGTATCATCAGTGCTGTCATTGTTGAAAAATGTGGATCTGTATTGGAAATATCAACTACTTGTAGAGTATTCCAAAGATCTCCACACAGGTATGATACTAGATGACATACAGAAAGAAGAGGGCTACTTAGTCCAAGGGGGAGTCATCTATCATCATGGTAGGGTCTTCTTGGCTAGAGCTTCCAAGCTCAAGCAGAAGATACTACAAGGAGCACACAAAGAATTATTTCTCAGCCATATGCATTCAACGAAGATCTATACCCTGATCATGAGGAGCTTTTATTGGGAAGGCTTGAGAGAGGAACTACATCAGCACTTTCAAGAGTGCATGAGCTATGTGGAGTTGGGACAACCAATGGACTCTATGCAAGAGTCATTTCAGCCATTTCTTCCTTATTTTGAGAGAAGGGGAATGCCCATGCACAACTCCATGTGTATGAGGAACTTTGACGGTAAAAGATCTGATCATGTAGAGAAAAAATTATTTTCTGATTTGTCACATTATTTTACCATGTTTTTGTAGGATATGACTCCTAAAGGGAGTGAGAGATCATGTGGATCTCATGGCTTGTGGTGGGCAAATAGAAATTTTGAACTTGGCCGATCCCTTGTTGTGCAAAGGGAGACTCCTTTTCATGATGGGTGCTTTCCAAAGGCACCAAACATATCTGACATCTTCAGCCATGTTAAGGTAACTCATGCAGAAAATGAGTGGTGGGAATGCCACTTGCCACACCTTGATCTAATGTAGGCAGGAAATGCACTACGCCGACATCACATGTGGGATTTTGACCCACCTCCCCAAGCTTAGATTTCTGTTTGCATATATGTAGTCTTGCTTCCATACTTGGATGATATAGTTGTACTGTTTATGGGATTTTATGGAGGGAGGATGGGCAGTTTGTATGTACCACATGGAATGGGACTTCTCCCTGTACCTCATGCTACATGTTTTAGATGGAGTATTTCTCCAGCCATGCTTATTTCAGTTGAATTCTTCACTCCTGGTGGGATGGAATATGCACATCTTATGTTGACCTTGGAGGAACAATTCATGATGTATTGTCTTGATGAACACTTGGCTTATGGTGAAGACTTAATCATTGATGGTAACTCAATGGAGGAGGGGAAATACTACAGTTCTCACCCTATCAATTTCTTGAGGACAAGCAACATTTTGGAGGGGAGGACTGTAATATTCCTACTTAGCCTAAGCTAAGAGGAATATGCAATTTTGTCTCATTTTCTGTTGCATGAATAAATGAATAAAGGAGGACATGTAAACTCCTAGAAGAATGAATAAATCAATTCCCATATGAACATGGATAAACCTGGCCATGTAAACAAATCACTTGCAGCTGTGAAAGGGGTTTGAGCTATGAGACTGGGTCAACCTTGACTAAGTCTACAACGCTATCTAGATACAATGTACCTCATGAAGGGACAACGCATTTCTAGAAGGAGGCCCCTCATGTGAAAGGAGCTAACTCTTCAAGGTGGTTTAGGGTTTGCAAAGGATTTCATCTTATAAAAGGAAGGGGAAGGCAGTAAGAGAAGGTTGCTGATTGTCTATATTTCTGAGTATCTTGTCTGTTTAGACAAATACCATTCTCTGTTGTTCAGTGGAGAATTGTGCTACTTAGCACTTGGAGTTCCTATGCAGGGATTTCACTTCTTCCATTGAGGATTCTTGGAGGATTATTGCTGATTTCATCCACTATCAGGAATTTGGCCAAGCTCTACTTCCAACTGTAACACAGATCTAGTGAGGGTTTGTTTTCTTTTGTAGGCTGCAGCAAGTGGAGCACTATATCTGTCTAGATCTGGCTTGTATTGGTGCCTCTTCTCAGTGAGTGAGTCTTTTAACCTCTTGGAAGAGTGCATCAGTTGTTTGAGCTTCAAATTTCTATCTTGGCATCAAGCCAACCTAGTTATTCAAGCTACAACATAGTTTCCCTTGAGGAACTGCGTTATTTTCAGTAGATATTTTGTAGGGTGTTTTGATCCCATTTTTGATGAGATATCTCTGGTGTTGGGCTTTTCCTTTCACTTTTGTGATCCATGGATTAGATTGCTGATCCATGTTCTATATATATCTGATCTATTTTAATGTAAATTCATCTTTAGAAATTTCTAAATAATATTGCAAATCCGCTCCTTTAAACTCAGATTTACTCTTTGTATTACATGATTTGATCAAAACCCAAAGGGGATCTTGTAATAGAGCCTTTTTAGTGTACATATATGAAATGGATCTAATATTTTGTACACATATATGCTCTAGATCTGTAGTGTAACATTCAGCTGCTGCAGCTCCATAAAATAATGTTGTGAAGCCATTTTTCAGTTATACATATGTTGCAGCCTTCTTTTGAAGATTTCCTTCTCTCTTGTCTTCTGTATTCTACTGTATAATGTAAGAGCATCATTGTAAATCTGATTTGCTACTGTATATTCAAAATTTGATCTTATTTGATGGCCTCCTACCCATACTTTCCAATACTGCGTTATTTTTAAAGAATTTTATTGTACATAGATGCAACCACTCTTGTAGGGTGTTTTTCAGCTAGACTAGGTGGTGGGAGATCTATTTACCACACCTAGTTTGATTTGTTTTTTCACCCCTTTTAGATCTAGACTCTAGATATACTAATATAAGGGATCATAGGGTTGCAAAATCATTTATGTGCATAGATCTCCCAGAAGTGCGTTATTTCAGCAGGCTTGCTGTGCAATCCAAATTTTGGGATATTATAGTGGCTGAGCAGACGATCGAAGAAAAGAACGTTGAAGTTCCCTTGCCACCACGTAGAAAATGGAGCTGGAACACTTAATTCACAGACTGTGCACAAATGTTACAAAAGAAATCCCAGTCACAACCACCCCCTAGGCTAATATTGAGGGGTTGGTCGCAATATTGAAGGCCTCCAGGGCAGAAGTTCAAGCGGTCAAAAAATAGATGGAGCAGCAAATCACATATTTGCAGGCTAATTTGCAGCCTAAAACACCTCCGGAGGTATGGGCCTAGTGAGATGTTCTGGTTACCACGGATACAAACATCATTACAGGGAAGATCACTCAGGGCACCCAATTACTGGAAATAGCCATGAAGTTATGGACCAAGGTCTAGCACGATCCGATCCTGTGAGAAATAAACCAGGACCTGCGGTAGAAAGAAGAAGCATTCGAGAAGATAGAGGCCACATTTCCCACCTTGGTTCTTTCTCAGCGCTTGTCATGGTTGCGAACCAGAAACGCCCTCCAGAATGATATTGATGAACTCCGTCATAAGAAGAAATTTCTTGGTGACCACCTCAAGCTTTAGGCTACCGAAGCCCTCAAGCTCTTGCAGGATGTTGATGTTGCTGTTAAGCAGCTAAACCATACACTGGAGAGCGTCACTACTGTGACGGAAAGCTCGGATTCGCAAAAGTTGGTAGACATTGTGCAAAATGCTGCTGCTCAGAGTGAAGGTGTGTTGCCCCCATTGGTCGTAGCAATCAGACTGCTGCAGGCGTAGGTGGAGACCCCACCATCACAGTGACTTGGGATGAGTCACAAGTATTTTTTGGGGGACTGTTGGAACAAGGTCTCCTAAAGATGTGAATTTTGTCCAACTTTGTATATTTTTGGTATTATTTAGTCTAACGCAAGGGTTTTGGGGTGGGATAAAGCCCCAAATGCATTGTAATGGGCCAAGGGTAGACCAAGAGTCCGCAAACCACGGTTTGCAGACCATCGAATGCATAGGCTAAGTTGATATAAATAGATGAAACTTTTTTAGTCTTAAGGTAGGAAAGAATTGAGATTGATGCTAAGCATGACTTGTTAGATCTGTTGTCGGGTTGTTGGGTAAGGACTCTTGCTGGTTGTGTGCACGGAGATCCTCAGTATTGCTGTATGCGGACCCTACTGGCTGTGTGCGCAGGAGGTATTTTAAGATTGTAAGTGGATTTTGGTATTGAATATATGCGAATTACTGTTGGATATCTGATGCTATCTGGATTTGTTTGGTTATGATTGATGCAAACTTGGTTATATGGTTAAGTTGCGAAAGAAACTGTTTAATTGCTGCGAAATGTGAAAGTATCTATGTTTATGGTAAATGTATCTATGATCTGTTAATTACTGCACTTATAGTGTTCTGTACTAATAATTGGTATTGCGCACGTGGATGCAGAGGTATTTACTAGATCTATGCATAGGAATAGCTCTATTATACTGTGGATAATATTGTCAATAAGCTTGCGAATAGATCTGTTTAGTGCGACCTCAATAAGCTGGGAACACAGATCTGCTTGGCTTACCTACCCTCTCTCAGGGTGCAGAAACTTGGTTCCATCACCCACCCCATATTGCTTTGGGTGAGACTTTGGCCTGCACAAGCAAGTCACTGCCGAAAGGGCCAGTAGTATAAGGTTTTGTTGGAAAACCTTAACCTCCGAACCTAGGTCAGGACCCCTCGAGCCAACAAAAGGTTATGTGGATTTGCTAGCTTAAATGCACCCTAAGGATTGAAGATGAAAAAATGTTATCTTAGAAAAAGAATTGAAAATGAAAGGGTAGGGAGAAATTACATTGTCGCTTTGAAAAGCATGAAAATTTTTACCCTAAATTCAAATTTCAAAGTTATATTTCATGTGCAGGAGAAGGTAAAGGAATAAATTTTTTATCCTATCTAAAAGGTTCGGCATATGAAAACAAAATTTGGCATATTATCCCATTATCCTAAGTTCTCACCTTGATCGAACCCTCCAATACTCGACAGAACATCCCGTCATTGCATGTTAACTCACCTCCATCTGTCCCATCATCCAACCCCCCGCTCCTCCATCCAACGACCTCTATCATTTTTCGGCCCCTCCTATCCATCTGAACTTTACCGTCAGGGGAAGGCGTGTCCAAAATAAGTGGTTTTGTGTTTCGAGCCCATGTTAACATGGCACCCTCTCATCATTTCACACCCCCCCTGATGAAACCATTTACTGCTTCAGACCCCCTCTGAAAATTAGTTTTCCCATTATATTAAAAACTATCAATATGCTTGTTGAGCACTAGTAATGTCACACCACATGGACTATATCGTTTCAAATTAAATGCTTTCCCACAGTAATGCAACCGTTGGTGAATTTAATTCCTCACTAGTCGTTAATCCAATGGACTCGCACCACCATCAACAGGAAATCGACCAAATTATGTATAAATCCATCCCTGATAAACTTTTAATCCTTTACCTTACCATTTCCACTACTCTATACATGTTTTTTGTAGGTTGAAAGAGCACCATAAAAGCCAATCTGATCACTGTCAAAGTATTCTCTGCAACTAATTGCCGCTTCTTCCTAATTGCAGAGCTTTTAATTAGTCCCAACCTCTATTTATCTATCAAAAACCATCATCCACCATAAAACCTTATCTAACCATGCCTCCTAAGAATAAGGGTAGAAAAAAATTGTAAATCCACTGCTCCATCCCTCAGTTGACCTTGATCATATACCTTTGGCGGACAAGGATTACAAAATCCATGAAACACTGTGTGATTTTGAGTTATTCGAAATGTACTGCTGGCTTGAAGACAAATTAATTTTCAAGTTTGATGATATTGGACTGTGGGAGTGCAATTTTACCCATTATATATTTCCCCACACCTACATTGCCCTGGAATTCATCAGGAAGTGTCAAGCTTGTTATGTACCCAGTCAGAGAGCTATTATTTCCCCCACAGGAGATATTTTAATTACCATAATTTCTCAAGCCATAGATCAAATGATGCAGGCCCCTATCACAAAGAATTACACCCCTTTATCTCAAGAAGCACTCATTGAATGATATTAGAAGCTGGACTTTACAAAAAGGGCTAAAACCTTTGAGATTTTTCTAGCTGAATATGCCCAACTACCTAAGAAGAACCCTCCCTATCCATCCTCCATTTCCCCTGATAGAGCCAAGTCGATCATTATAGTTATCTCCTACATCCTTGGTTATTACTCAGATCATTGGTGATGGGCCAGAATTGTGAATTACGGATAAATCACGCTTCCCTAGGTAGGTACTAGTCCAGAACAATGGGTGAAAGACTATACGACTATTTTTCCTAACTCAGAATAGATAAACAGAGAGGATTGGAGGCTTACTTGATCAATCGCTTCCAAATGGATCCTTCTGTCAGTTCTGTTGTAGCTTCAAATTCAAGCGGTTTTGTGCTGAATGCTTCTTGCAAGAAAGAACACTGAAACAACGAAATATGCAATAATAGATATCTATTCAAGCTAGTTAGCTAAATCAGTAAAGCATAAACCATATACATCAACCAATATTTTGCAATATGGAAAATCAAAACCAATTCAGATGCATATAGGGAAAAATAAGCAGTATTATTTATTGATGATAGAAGGAGAGGTTATAACCAAGTGACTGATTTGAAGTGACCCTTCCAGCAACGTCCCCAAGCCTCATCACAGTATAAATTTCTCTAGCAGCAGCTACACAAATCTAGCTCTCAGTTGAAAATTATCTAGCATTTCTCTACTCAAATTCTTCTCCTCTCAAGCACTTAGAGTTGTGCTCAATTTATAGATGAACTATAGGTTGTTTTTCAATCAATGACTTTCCAATAATAGTCAAGGCATGTTTCCAATCATGTAGATTTCAAATGGACACTTGGATTCGAAGCTTGACACATGTGAACTCTTCTAGAAGGCACTGGCCAAGTGGAGATTCCAGAACAATGAAAATTTTGCTCCCAATGTGATGGTAGTGTGGGTGCAGGCCTTAAGGAGAGTTGCTCAAATTTGCTTACAATGATCTCTAACTCATGAGGAATCTAATCTTGGTCTTTCTTTTCACTCTTGGTCATCAAAATTTAATAGTTTGTTTGACAAAAACTAATAAAATTTCACATCATAAGCAAAAGGTCCCTTATACAATCATAACATAATGCTGCACTTTAGAAAGTATTATACCTTTGGAACAAGGTTTAATAAACCCTTCAGAAACATTATAATAAAGCACTTTTGTAATATGTAATGACCTTGTTAAAACCCTTTGGAACTTTATCACATTAAAACTGTCGGAAATGAATGTTTAAACCCTTTTGGCAGTGTAAAAATATAATGTCCTTTAATCAATGTTTAACCCTTTCGGAAGTGTTATAATGCACTTAAACCAATTTCAAAGACCTTCGGGACCCATCCATCCAGATTTCAATATTTAATAAAGCTCCACTTCATGAATTTTCGGGTCCATACCTTTATTAAACTCCACTCAGCTTTCCGACGCGACCACCATCGGATCAACCATCGAACAAATCGGACAGATATCGCATTAATTCGCACCCCAGACTTTATCACTTGGAAGGCACGCGAAATCACCGGTTTTTGTTGTGGTGACGTGTCGCAACACGATACGATCACGTTGATTTCAATCAAAACCACCCACGACCCAAAGTCTGTGCGAAACCAATAGTATGGTTTCCCAAAACCACTAATCTTCAATTTTAGTTTAAATCAAGTTTAAACACAATTCTCTTTGATGTTCCTTTGCTAAACTGTGAACTCCACGATGATTCTGCTGTCCTTTCCAAGGATAGAACAACTATTACTGCAAACTCAAAAGCCGGATCACTTCAAATCCTTCCAACCTTTACACAAAGAGGTTAAATATTCAATTCACACGTAGAACCCAAATAGATTTCGGGAAACTAAAACCCTCCTTCGCACAGAGATTAATTCCTTCCAATTTCTACACAGCGTTTGAATACATGTAGACTCTTCTTCGCACAGAGACCAATATATATTCAAATTCTACACAGAAACATGTATATCCAACAAAATTTCGAAGGAATGAACCCTTCGAGGATTTCCAATTATAACATAGATAAAAAAAATACTGTAACTTTATTGAAACAGGGGCTAAAACCTCACAATCATTCTCCTACAACCAATTCCGAATTCCTCCTCTGCTGAGGTTACATTTATATGTTTTTTTCCATAACAATCGACCTCTACTTGAGGATCGAATACTTCAAATTTAGACAAAATCTTAATTGCCTAATATCTCCCTAAATTCTATCAACTGAAGCTAAATATGTTGAAACAAATCTAAATTTGTTCAATACCCCTAAATACTAGTTTAACCTATCTATTACAGCTGTAAATGACAACTAAAGGTACCAACACCTTTGCTTGTAACCTTTTTTTGGTTTTTTTGGAATAATTAATGAAGTCTTTTGTCTCTAAGCCTCATGCCCCTGCATTAGACTCTTGAGGAAAAAAATCTTCATTGGCTCCTGTCCATGAGCTCCTCTACAGAACTACCTAGTTTCTGCAGCTTGGTTTCTATCATCCAAGTAGCATCTTCAATTGGCTGATCCTTCCACTTGATCAAGTATTGAAAATACTCCTATCCTCTGGTTTTCTTAAACACTTTCTTGTCTAAGATCCACTCTGGCTGTAATGGCTTTGCTGTAGGTAACTGTTTTACCCAGTCAATCTGTTCTTTGTCTTCTGGTCTTTCATCTGTGCCACCATCTTCATACCTGTACAAATCAGCAACATTGAATATTGGAGATATTCCAATATCAGAAGGCAATTCAATTTCATAGGCATTTGCAGAAAATTTCCTCAGTATCCTGCATGGTCCTATATTTTTTAACTTTAACTTGTTATACTGCTTCTTTGGAAATATTTCTATTCTTAAGTGTGCCAAAACCAAATCACCAACTTCAAAATTAACTTCTCTTCTGCTCAAATCTGCTCTGATTTTGTATTTGATACTGTTGTCTTGTAGTTGCTGCTTTACCTATTCATGTATTGCTTGTATCTCTGAAGCAAATTCTTCTCCATCAACACTCCTCATTTCTGCTTTTCCCAAGTTCCTCAATTCAGATACTCCTCTTGGGTGCATCCCATAAACTATATGGAATGGACTCTGTCCTATACTTCTGTTAGGTGAATCATTGTATGCATATTCTGCCTGTGGTAAAATATGATCCCACTGTTTAGGATGTTCTCTTGCAAGACTTCTCAAAATATTACCCAAACTTTTGTTTACTACTTCAGTCTACCCATCAGTCTGAGGGTATAAGCTAAGCTGAAACTCAATTTAGTACCAAGCTTCTTCCATAACGTCCTCCAAAAATGACCAACAAACCTAGTATCTCTATCAGAAACAATACTTTTAGGTAATCCATGTAATCTAACAATCTCTTTGAAAAACAAATTGGCAACATGAGTAGCATCACTGGTTCTATAACATGGAATAAAATGTGACATACTTGAAAATCTGTCAACAACAAAAAAAATTGCGTCATTCCCTCTCCCTGTCTTAGGCAATCCAAAAAAAAAATCCATACTTACCATATCCCAAGGTCTGTCTGGAATAGGAAATGGAATGTACAAACCTGCATTTTGACTTCTCCCCTTTGCATATTGACAAATTTTACAATTCTTCACATAATTTTCCAGTTCAGATCTCATCTTTAGCCAATAATAAAAATGAATTTATTGCTCATAAGTCTTATCAACACTAAAATTTCCAGCAAGTCCACCACTATGCTTTTCTCTGATTAAATTTTCTCTCATGGAACAATTTGGTATGCACAATTGATTTCTTTTGAACAATAAACCCTCTTGCAAGAAATAATCTAACCACTGACTTCTGTCTATAAAAACATGATTAAAACATGCTTCAAATGCTTCTTTAAAATCCAAATCCGTTTTATATAGTTCTTTAAGAAAATCAAAACCTACCACTTCAATTCGGTTTTCTTGAACAAGAATGCTTTTTATACTTAAGGCATCAACTACCTTGTTTTCTTGACCACTTATATGCTTCAAAACAAAATTAAAACTTTGAAGATATTCAACCCATTTTTCATGTTTTTGATTCAATTTAGGGTGCTGCATAATATACTGTAAATCATGATTATCTGACTATAGCACAAATTATTTAGACATTAAATATGTCTCCACTTCTTCAATGACTGTACAATTGCATAAAATTCTTCATCATAAGAAGAGTTCTTTCTTCTTGTCTCATTCAAATTCTCACTAAAATATGCTACAGATCTATCTTCCTGACTTAATACAACCCCAATAGCTTCTCCACTGGCATCACACTTTACTTGAAAAGGTTTATTAAAATCAGGAAGAAAATAAACAGGTTTTTCAATTATCTTTTGCTTCAAAAACTAAAAATTTCTTTCAGCTTCAGCAGTCCATTTAAATGGCCGTTTGTCCTTCTTTATGGTTTCAATGATAGGTGAATTAATATTGCTAAAATTCCTTATGAATTTTCTATAAAAACTAGCAAGTCCATGGAAACTTCTTACCTCAAAAACATTATTTGGTGAAGGCCACTCCACAATTGCCTTTACCTTCTTTGGGTCCATTTTTAATCCTTCAGCAGAAACAACAAAACCTAGATTTACCAATTCTTCTTTCATGAATGAACATTTCTTTAAGTTTATCAGTAATTTCTCTTGATGTAACTTCCTTAAGACATAATTAAGATGTCTCAGGTGTTCTTCCTTTGTTTTGTTGTAAATTAATATATCATCTAGATATACTATTGCAAATTTACCATTAAATTCCTTTAATACTTCATTCATGAGCCTCATAAAGGTGCTAGGTGAATTTGATAACCCAAAAGGCATTACCATCCATTCATACAATCCCTCATTTGTTTTAAAGGTTTTTTTCCATTCATCACCTTCCCTTATCCTAATCTGATGATACCCACTTTTCAAATCTAGTTTTGAAAAATATCTTGCTCCACTCAAACAATCCATCAAATCTTCAATTCTAGGTAAAGGAAATCTATACCTGATTTTTATTTTGTTGATTGCTCTTGAATCAGTGCACATTCTCCAACCTCCATATGTTTTTGGACTTAACACTATAGGTACTGCACAAGGACTCAAGCTTTCTCTAATCAAACCTTTGTCAACCAATTCCTGCACTTTTTTTCTGATTTCTTTATTTTCTGTAGGAGTCATTCTGTAAGCTGATTTGTTTGGCAGATTTGATCTTGGAATAAAATCTATCTGATGGCTGATCCTTCTTACAGGTGGTAATTCATAAGGCAAATCATCCACAATAATATCACAATAACTTTCCAACATTTGTTGAATTTCAATTGGAAAATCAGAAATTCTACTAGAAGTAAATACTAAAGAAAAATTTAACTCATCATCTTCAATCTGCTGCAAGTATTCTTTTCCAATCAAAAATAAATTTTTTGGATCAGAAATTTTGCTTGATGCATCTCCTTCTTCCATAGGTAACAATGTTTGATTCATACCATCCTTGAAAAACTTGTAAGTGTTCCTCTTACCATCATGCGCTGCTGCTCTATCAAACTGCCAAGGTCTACCCAGTAATATGTGACACACATCCATAGGCATCACATCACACATGATTTTATCTTTGTAGTTGACCATTTGCAATTCTATTTCACATTGTTCCTTTACAATTAGCTGATTTCCGTTCTGAAGCCATGACACCTTGTAGGGTGTTGGATGTTCCCTTGTCTTCAATTTAAACTTCTCTATCACCTCTGTAGAGACCAAATTATCTGTACTGCCACTATCAATGACCAATTGACAACATTTCCCTTGAACTTTGCACACACTTCTGAAAAAGTCTTTCTCTGTGTTGGTTCTGTTTGGGTTCCCATATTTTGGCCAGGTTGACAAGACCAAAAGATGAGACAACATAGAACCACTTTCAGACCTTAGGATCTAGCCCTCCTAAGTCCAGAGAGGGATCTCTCTAGATGAGTCAAAGTATATGTCTTTGAAGCTCTAAGTTGTGATTTTAGGCTAGTTATAGGCTCAGGGTTGTTTGTTTGGTTGCTGGGAATCAAGAAAGAAGGATCCCATACAAGACAAGGATGAGCAAAGAGGAAAACTAGGAAAAGGTAGATAATTCAGAGAACATCAAGGCCATTGGGCAATGGAGTCAAGAAAGGATTTATTTGTAATCAACGTGCAAGCTTTTAG